>PVHY01016209.1:0-34275 GCA_004024945.1 Uropsilus gracilis | reverse complement strand
GGTCCTGTAATCAGGAGACTGTTTCATCTCCCATGAGCCTCTCTTTTCTCATCTGTAAAATGGGACCATTCGAGCCTCCGTCACTGGCGAGGTGAGCGCATCCATGAGATCATGTTCATAAAAGTATCTGGCACACTGAGCGCTCAATGAACGTTAATTCTCTTCCATTAAGTGTCAGTGATGAAAGGGCCGGGGGCTTCTCCAGGGCCTCATTTGCATCTCAAAGCGCATGGAGCAAAGCATGGTATCAGCAAGCCAGCTTTGACCAGAGAGGGCTTGCATCACCTGTGTGCGCCAACCCCGCGCCAGGGCCTGCTGCTGGCATGTTGAAGTGCAAATTAGGCAACCACCGGCCCACACAAAAATGCTGCAAAGCTAATGCTAGGTTTGCAGATACCATCACAGGGCTCAGGCCAAAGTTACCTAATTTATTGACGTTTGGAAACTTCAGAGGTGTTTTTACCATGTCCCTTATTGTTTTGTAGCCTGACAATGGGGAGGGGAAACAGCACTTGGAACCACAATAAATAATAATAGTTAGCACTTAAATAACCTTTGTCATCTTCAAAGCCATTTACGAACACTCACAAATTAAGACGTATGCAGCTCCAGCCTTGGGAAAGGGTCATTATCTTTGTTTCTTCAACAAACCAAGGAGGATGAGGTAATGGAGTTGCCCAAACTCTGGCCAGTTGGCATCAGATGGACGGCTTTAATTCAACCCAGTCATGCCCAGTGGGTTGATTCCAAAAGACCTGGGTGTGTCCCTGGACCATGAGTAGTGCAAAATGCTGGATTGGTAGAGCAAGTTCTACTTGTCAAGAATCCCTTAAAAATAATAATAAAGACGGGAAGGAGCTTTTGGAAGCTGATGGACAGATGAGTTTAGTAGATGGTGCATGGGGTCTTCAAATTCATCAAGTTGTTCACATTGTATAGGTACAGCTCTTCCTATATACCAATCAGACCTGTTAGTTATTTTTTAAAGAACCCCTTGTAAATCTAATTTTGTACAGATGTACATCCCAGAATGCTCTGGGTCAGAGATGATTGGAAGGTTTGCTTTCTCAGCCGACAAAGCACCACCTCTGGTTCCTTGGGTCTCCTTCCTCTCTTCCCTCCCAGAAAACTGAGCAAATGTCAGGATTTTGTGCATGTTGAATAATTATACAATTAATAATGATACTATCTCAAGGTTTCCTCCTCTGTAAACTAGAGATAATGGTCATGATGTTGTTGTTAGGACAGGACAATGTTGGAGGAAAGGCAGGCCGGATATCCGCCCAAGGAAGCTCTCCTAAGGCTGTTGTGGTTGACACCACTGTTGTTACGCTCATGGTGTTTCATTATCTTCCATAAGTTTTGCATAGACTCTGTTTCAGGTGTTCATAAAACCCCTCTTTTAGTCAGAAAATGGAATGGGGTGACGGCCAGCTAGAAGGAGGCTCTGATAGACGCCAAACAAGCTCAGACTGGCTATCAGACATGAACTTAAGACTGGAAATCTAAGTAGCATGGTCTACTATGTCCCAGGAACACAGCTCCTCACCCAAGGAAAGGACTTCACCCCAGAAAAGAAAGAGACTAAAGGATAAACATGGGCCAACAACCACTAATGAGAAAGAGATGGGGTGACCAAAATGGGGAGGGGGGAGGGGGAGGGGGACATCCCCAAGGGGACAAAAACCACATCTTGTATGAAATCCCAAAAAGAAATATAATTAAAATAAATAAAATGATTCATTTTTAAATTTGATTGATTGATTGATTGATTGATTGATTGATTAAATCCCTCTATCCAAAGTAAGCAGGTAATGTTAGCCTCTGTGAAGACACGGGCCCAGAGTGGGACTCACCCTAAGCCACACAGAGAATCAATAACAGAGTCCAAAGGAGGAGGCAGGTGTCTCTCTCACCCCCTCTTCCTTAAAATCAGTCTCATCTCCCATCCACCCGGTGAGTTTACGAAATCTGCGCAGTCTACGCGCTCTCCCCTCCAGATGCAGGCAAATCCTAGGACCTCTGATCACCACTGTCATCTTCCCACCAGGCATTTATGAATTCCTTCTTCTGGTCCTTATACTGCAGCAGCCTCTATGGCTTGTCACCAACGAGTGTGTCCAGCCAGGTAGGAAGGATGAGCCGCAGCTACAACATCTCCTTCTTAGAACCATGGTGCTGCGAGGACACGCGCAAAGGTCACCTCGGAGGAACAGGGCGCTGGAGTCACACAGGCATCACTCCGGCTCTGCTTCTCACTTGCTCCGTGATCTTGGGGTGCTCAGTGGCTGTTTCCTCTTAATGGGAACCATGGGGGCTGCTTCTTTGGGTTACTGAGGCAATCGTGAAGGAATATGCCGCATTTTGCAACAATATTTTCCACTGACAGTATTTTCTGCGGATGGCTTTGGTTAAAAAAGGAACGAGGGAAAAAATAGCTATTTCAAATGTGTAGATAAACTCAAAATAGCTCATGATGGAAAGGAAAATCCTGGAAGGCATGTCTGGGGCATATGGGTGGAAAGTTATCACACACTGGTTCACACCTTTTGTTTGCCCTGCAAAGAGCATCACCCTTATTGTGTGGGCCTCAGTCCAGACATTCCACTAGATAGGATTCCAACCCAATCCTACTGATCCTAATTGGTGTGGCTTTAGGCAGCTACTTAATGTCTCTGGGCCTACGCTCCCAGACTCATAGTGGGATAACACCCACTTACAAACTCATAGCATTAAGAGACGGTACCTGGACATCACCTCATCTGTTCCCGAGATGCAGCAGGCAGTTGACAACAAACATTTGCTTGGTTTTAACTACCAGTCAGAAGAGAAAGAACCGCTTCATTGACATTCTCTAGAACTTTCAGGAATGGAATAAGGAACACACTTGCTCAGGCTGAGCAGTTGCTAGGAGAATAAATTGGGGAGGTGTGATGCTGGGCGAGAGAACCAAAGGGAGTGGCTTGACAAGCTCAGTGCTTTAGCTTCTCAGTGGAGAAAGGAGGACCAAGGCTGGTTGCCCTGTGAGGGGGGCAGTGTGCCAGGCTGCCTGAAGGGACACTGCAAGTGGGGTGACCGTGCACCCCAGGGTGCTGAGAGCTACCATCCTCTTTTGGTACTTAGTAGACCACCTCAGATGTAAAGGCTTCAACTACCTCATTTTGGTCATGCATCTTTAATTTAAGTGGGGCTCTGCACAGAGAAGGGGAAGGGAGGAGGGGGGAAAGAGAAAAGAGGGAGAAAGGAAGGCGATAAAGAGGAAGGAAGGGGATGGACTGACAAAGGTTATTGGAAATTACAGGAGGATAGCAGCTGCTTAAACCAAGCCAAAGGAACTACAGGGAGCACCCCACACATGCACAGAGGGCTCCAAGGGGGGAAATTCCTGTAGGGGCAAGAGGCTATGCGGGCAACCCCTAACACTCCTGGCCGCTCTCTGGTTCCGTGACCCTCTCCGAGGAACCAGCATGCTGATGATTAACATTCCCTTTCCCCCTAATGGGATGGAGCAGGCTTTCATCTCTCAGTGTTTATAAATGCCTTTGAAAATGGAATGTGCCACATACATATGAAGAGCTATTATTAATACGGTGTCCAAACACCTCTCTCCACATGATAGTTAAGGAACAAAGGCTCAGCGAGTGTCAGAGAACTTTGGAGTAAGCATGTGTGTGTGCTCACACCCCAATTAAGGAATGGTCTTTATTCTCACCCACCTTAAAAAAGGCAGACTCTCCCACAGTGGCCAGAGATGGAGCAGAATTGGGACGGGCAAGGACTGAAAGGGAGAATTTGTGACGGTTTAGCGATGGCAACTTTCATGGACTTGCTCTTTGCAGCAAGAGCTGAACCCTGTGGGAAATGAAAAGGCTTCCTAGAGGCAAAGCCCTGTACTGGGATGCAGCCATAGTTAAGATACTGAGTCAGAGTTCAAGATGTTCATGCTCAGAAGACAGAGTTCAAGGTCAGCCGCTCACATGCAGGTGCTTTGAAATAAAACAAAGGAACAAACAAAACACAAGCAAAGTGAGCTGGTAGGGTCTGGTAGCAGAATGATGGTTATGGGAGGAAAAGGGGTGTGGAGGTTAACGCAGACAATGGGGTCTGTGACAAGGTTGGGGCATGCAAACTTGACTCCTGGAGAGGATGGGGGTTGTGTCATGCACATTGAAATATAAAGTCATGCACCTGAAATGCAAGGTTAGTAGCCAATGTCACCTTGCTTGGGAAAAAAAAAAAATGAGCTGGTCAAGTTCCAATGCAGATGATGACCAGGGTTGAACAGAAGGGGAAGGAAGATCCTATTAGTTCATCTAATAGGTCATCTCAAGGGTTCACTGAGATGGCAGCAGTGCTGCTTCTGAACTGTCCTGTGCATGGATGTTCCTTAAAGTATCCAGTGATGGAGGAATATGCACATGAATTGATTCTTGCATCCAGGGTCTGACCGAGCTCACAAGGCCCCCCCCCAAGCTTTGTCCTCGCAGTGCCTTTTCCCATTCCTGTTGTGTAGCTGTGACCTCCATGTTGTGAAACTTGCCAACTGAACACATTCAGAATAGAGATCAGAGCTCCAAATCTAGATGCTGGGCATCCAGCCCAGCGCCCAGCACGTCACACACCTAAAACAAATAAGCACGTCATTAAGGTATTTTAGAGAGCTACTGGTCTTTTTCCTCCATCTCTAAAGTCTTTTATTTACTTGGGTCTTTTCTTTTTGGTGGTTTGGAACTTCTTAGGTGTTGCAACATCACAAGCTAGAGAGTCAAGGACAAATGCATGAATAACTGAGCCACCAGCATCCTCTCAAGAACAAGGGAAGGCTGAAACTTCGCTTCTCTTTCCCTCCTTCCCAGGTGCCTGTACATACTGAAATGCATGATGGGACCATGAGTCAAAATTGAGAATTAGCACCTAGAAAGGGGAATAGAAAAGCAGTTCTTGAAAAGTATGCCCAGACAGGAATACTTCTGAAATGTCCAGATATTCCTTCCTGGAAGAAATGGGGGGAGGGTCACCCAAACCCAGCTTGGTCGCAAAGGCCGCTGGAAGCAACCCCCCACCTGACACATTCTAGGAACCAACCCCTGGAAGAGAGGGCTTCTACACTGAAGCACAGACCTTTTGTATGAACAGTCAAACGTTTATAACAGGAGGGAAAGGCAGAGACGGGAGAGTGGGAGAAGGAGGGCTTGCATTCCGCTCCTCTGTCTGACATAGTCACCCCCCCAAAAAAGAGATAAATACCAGAAACACCCCCTGGCAGCCCCGCCCCATGGGACCAAAGCAAATGAGGAGCTGGAGAAAAGTAGCCCTGCAACTCAGTAACGATAGGACGCAGGACGCAGACTGAAGCCTGTGGTAGAGCAGTTCCTGTTGCAGTCACTTTGCATGCAGCTCCAAGGCCTCTAGCTGTGACAGCTTCCAATATCCGGCCACCTTGAGGGGCTTTTTGTTCAAGTGCCACAAGAGATAAAATTAGAAACCAGGCTTCCTTTTTCATTCCCCTATTAACTGAGAGGCCCCTCAACCTTCTAGCTTTCAATGGCAGGCAGCAGTGCATGCTACCCCATCTGCTCCTCAGACCCTGCCCTCCCTGCCACCCCAAACAAAAGAAAGCCATGCCCTAACACCCACCAGCTCACCCTAGCCACCACCAGCTCACCATTTGATCTGCCCCTTCTTCTTTCTCAATGCAAGACCTCAACCAGTGGCTTCTCTTGCCCAAGCCTTGGTGAGCCAAGGAGAGAGCCCATGTGTTTCCTTGCTTGCTGCAGGAATGAAGAGTAACAAGGCAGGTGGCATTTCGCAGCAAACTGCTCACTCACTCCTCAGCAAAGATCATGGTAGGCATACCTCCATGAGCTCTTCCGATAACCCCAAATGCAAGCCTGGTCCCCCAGTCACCCTCACCAGGTGGCCAGCAAATAGAGGCTGCAGACCCCAGACGGGACTACCAGACTCACTGGTCCTCCCCTTTCTCCGGAGCCTCATCGTCCATGGATTTCTCGGGAAGGATAAAACCAAGGCAGATGCTCCCCGTTGTTTTTTAACTAAGGGTCAAGGCTTGGCTTATTTGTGTATGATTTACATTCGCAGGTGATTGACATGCGCTGCCGATGGTAATGAAGAAACTGTTTATTTTTAACTTTTATTTGACAACTTCAGAAATTCTGTCACGCGTTGATAGTATCTGAGCCAGAGAATCTTGACTGTGTTCCAAAGAAGTGATAGAGAAACAGCACAATGGGTTACACAGCCCACTCTCCCACCAGCACCCCTCCCAGAACACAAGCAGAAGCAAGTAATTATTACCTAGAGCCTAAGAGTGTGTGATGCTTCAGTGTCCATAAAACTCTCCCATCAAGTAGGTCCTTCTTGGGAACCTGCATCACACTTCCTGTCAGGTTAGGTTGACACGCACCTTCATCTCTCATTTTACAGAAGGGGGCACTGGAGTCCTAAAATGAAAACCGATGCTTGTGAGATTGCCAAGTGCATCAGTGACACGTTCTATCTGTGACTCAAACATTCCTCTGCACACCTGGAAGTGCACAGATGTAGTGCAATGTCCTGGTTCCAACACAGACTCACAGACCTGACAGCAGTGACCATTTTGCAATGATAGATCAAATCACTGCACCTGAAATGGTACAGCTTAAAGATCCCAGGATGCTGCAAGTTCATTCTCTCTCAAAACTGGAACAAACTTTAATGTTAATTTCATTTCATGAAATTTTAATTTTAACATATAGTCAGGTAAATAAGAAACGAAAATGATATATGTATATATAAAAAGTAATGGCTAAATGAGACTTGCTTCTTCGGTAAAAAACACACCATTGTATTTTAAAATCAAGGCACTTGAGAGAAGCCCATTATACCTATTGCATATGTCACTCTCAATCAGAACGATGTTATTATTATTGTTGATCATGACATTGTTATTGTTGTTGTTGTTGTTGTTATTTAGAGCAAGAGTTGTAAACTATATACAGCCCAGGGCCCATCTGGTCAGCCACCTGTTTCAGGAGATGAGGTTTACGGGAACAGCCACATGTGTTAATCCCATGTTTGTATGCACGCTTTCTCGCTACGGATGCCGAAGTTAACCAAACCAGTAGTGCAACAGTGCAGCTGGCTTGCCTGAGTCAGGGTTCCATCATTCCAGCTGGGGGTGCCTTTATCACAGAGGAAAGCAGAAAGTTCCTCAGAGGCTCTGTGTCATGCCATGCAGCCCTCAGTTTGATTGACACCATGAATCAGTGTGGGCAGAGAGTAACTGTCAGGAAGCTGAGTGGATAGGGTCACAAAAGGGACCCCATCCACTGAGAATAAGCCCCTACTTGAAACCATCTTCCTGACCCTTCGGTGGCCCTAGGAATGAGAGTGTGGAGTGCCCAGCCTGGCACCCAGGGGCAGACTCCTGTCCACATGCAAGCCTAACTGATCGGTGGGAAATCTGACTTTCCCTGGGGGGCATCAGTGCTGTGGGCATGTGGGAAGTCTGACCAATACACTCCAATTCCTTATTTGCCAATGAGCCTGTGAAAATGGCAGGTATCGAGTCAGGTTTGCAAATGAAACTCTGCTCCAGCTTGCACAACAACACATGTCTTCAACTTCATTTTACACACAAGAAAAGCAAGATCTAGAAATTAAGTGGTTTGCCCAGGGCCCCAAGCTGCAGAGAAAAGAGAACTTGTGCCTCATGAGTCACAGTCCTTGCCCTGACCAGCGTGATTCATCATCAGTCACAGTGTTCATCACTCGTAAACCTACCGCTCCAATCTAATAAACGTCTCATGCTGCGGAAAAAGCCCAGAAATCTCTACCAGGGAAAGAACAGCTGAATTATTTTTGGGTGAAATAGATACTATATATCAAGGAGCAAAGCATCTCCAAAAATGCTGTGTGAGGTCACAGCAAGAGAAGCCCCAGCAGTAAATATTTCCTCATTTCATTTTTCAGTCTGAGAGTTGCCTTTCACGTGCTCAGAGTAATGGTTCAGATTATCTTCCAAGTAATCTAACTGGTCATTTCCACTGACCAATAGGGGACAACTCCATAGTAACTCTGGAAGATGCTCAAGTTAGGCAACAGACAACGTGATTCTTCTCTGCAAGTGCAACTTCAGACAGCTGATGTTCCAATAGTTCTAGAACCTCTGATTGGAAGAAATTTTCTGATTCAAATTTGTAGCTAATCAACTTGGAGAAAATTCTGACTTAAAATCCAACTTTGCGAATAGCTAGTTCCTGACGTTGAGAAAACTACTACATTTTGCAAAGACTTGTCTTTTTCATCTATACTATGGAGACAGCATCACTACTGCTTCAAATGGTAGCTGAAGGATGAAACACAGGTACTTACAGCACTTGGTGCAGTGTCTGGGACAATGCAATAAATGTTAGCTATTAATATCTTAGCTGTTATTACTAAAAGGACAGTCACCTAGCCTACTTTCTTGAAATCAATTTTATTGTGGCAAAATTTACATATGGTAAAATGGACCCCTACTAAGGACAGCTGGTGAGTATAGTAAAGGTATACAGTACATACATAATATTGTATAAATACATATAGTAAATTTATACAATCAGGTAACACCCCCCCATTACAATGTAATATTTCCTAGACACAAGAATGTTCCTTCCTGGCCATGAATGTTACATCTGTCCCAGCCTCACCCTAGCACAAGCAGTATTCCATATCCTACAAGCTGACATAGCACCATAGCTGAGATTTCCCTGTTAAAAAGAGTTTCATGTAAATGAAATGCTGAAGTATAGATCTTGCATCTACATTTTTTCCTCAATACTTTTTGAGATTCTTTTATGTTCTGATGAGTAACAATGGTCTCTTGTTATTTCTGGCAAATAGTATTCCATTATATGGAGATGCCACCTTCCACTTACTCACTCTTGTATAAACCGTGCATTATGAACTATGATAAGCTGTTAGGAACAGTTGTATGCCAGTCTTTTTGTGGGCATACACTTTCACAATTCTTGTGTAAATACCTAGGAGTAGAATGGTTGATAGACATGGGAGTGAATATTTAACTTGGTAGAAAATTGCCAAAGAAGTCTTAAATGCTTGTGATATGCTAGCATGATTCCTTCTAGGTCCATCCATGTTATTACACGGGTCTCAATTTTGCCATTTTTAATTGCTGAGTAATATTCCAGAAAGATAAAGAGAAAAACAGGATGATCTTGCCTATATGTAGGATATAGGAAAATAAGCAAACAAAAGGACAAGGAAAACTTAAAACTGACTGGTAACAGAACTGAAGCATAGTGCAAGAAAGAGGGAGGGGATTAAAATCAGGGGAGGGAGAATCACAAGAGATTAAGATGATGGTTTGCAGCGGACAAGGTGGTGGGAGAACCCTGGGGAATATAACTATGTAAACTACATGTGTGTATAATAAAATAAAAAAATAAAAAATCTTCAAAATCAATGATTAAATTAAAAAAAAAATGCTTGTGGTCTTTCATACTTTCACCAGCATTGTCAAGACTCCTAGGTATTCACTGATAGTTGACGTTGTCAATCTCGCCAATTTCAGTCTTTTTAAGGAGTATATTTATCACTGACTGTGGTTCAAGTTTGCATTTCCCTGATAACTAATTTGTCTTTCATTTCTGATATTTACTTGACCTGACCGTATCTTGTTTTATAAAGTACCTATTCAAAACAGCTACCTATAGGGAAAGTTATTATTATTATTGTCATTATTATTATCATCATTATTGACTTGCAAGAGTGTTTTATAGATTCTCAGTAGAAGTCCTTCACCAGATTATCCGTAGAAATAATATGGTTTCTCCTGGTTTGTCCATGCTGTCTATTTTAGGCATACTGAGGAAATGGCACACACCTCAAGATACTTCTGAAGTGTGATGGCTCCATATGAGGTGACTCAGGCTTACCTGGTGAAGACACATTATCACAAGGATTGGTAGTTTGTGGTTTGTGGGAAAAACAAAGTCCACAGAGGATTTTTTGTGAGTAAAGGTTTACTACTCGTCAGTTAGGTATTAACAAAGGGCACAGGAAGGCAGAATTGAGGCATTTCAGCAGTGGAAGAAGATTTCCAAACTCTTCACTCTTTACTGTGTGGCTTTTTACAGAAAATTTGCAATTGACCTTCGACAGCATTAACCTGTTGGTTTCAATGTAGTTTCCAGACCTGAGCCATTCACCTGAGACCAGACAATTTTCTGGTCTCGCCTTCTATGCTCCAAGGTGAACTCTCTTTTAACTTCTCCTGAAAGAAGATTTTCTATTTCCAAACCATCCTGGCCACCCCTCATCTGTCAATTCCTCTTAAATTACCAAGTCCAGCCAGGCACGGTGGATCGTGCCTGTAAGCTTCAGCCTATGAAGCGGCAGGGGCTAGGGATCGCAGTTGAGTCCTGCCTGGGATCCGTAGCAAGACCTAGTGCCAAAAAATAGCTGGGCGTGGTGGTACGCACCTGTAATCCAGCTACCTGGGAAGCTGAGGCTGGGGATTGCTTGAGTCTGTGGTACCCTGGGCAACAAGAGCCTGCAGTTTCACAGGCAAAAATAGCGAAACCTAGTCTCAAAAAAAAAAAAAAATCACCAAGTCCAAGGCTAACAGGAAGCTTGTTTGTGATCAGATGATGAGTGGAGATGAGAAAACTATGGATTATTTTAAGTTGACCCCTACTGGTATTTGGCAACCACTTCCTAGGATGGACTCCAATTAGGAATGGGGTCCAGAGATTCTCAGCATCATTATAATAATGAAAGACCTCTGGAAGATTATTGGCTCATTCATTCATCATTTCATTCAAGGAGTGCCAGTGTCATTCCGGTGTTCAATGTACCTTCTTTAAGTGGATTTAAGTGTGAGGTGCTACGGTCATGCCTGTTAAACATTACAGACGATTCTGACATTTCTGTCTGCATGGATGGCACTGGTTATTGTTAATTAGCTGGTGTGCAATGAAGCCCTGCAGATATAACATGAGAACAGAGCAGCCACCTCTACGCAGTCCATGCACACAAAATCGGGCCAAGCTCTCAGGGAAGGTTCTCTCTGTTATGGGTGGCACCCAGCCCAGGTCCTCAGCTCCTATCTCCTCACACATGTCTCGATTGGTATTTCATACATGGCAGCTGCAGGTCATCACTGAAAGTGCATGTCCCAAACAGAAGCTGTGTAATGATTTCTAATGTAGCCACAGAAGTGATGTCAGATCACTCGCCCCACATTTTATTTGTCAAAGCAATCCTAAAGTGGTGTCCTCAAGAGAGGGTGCAAGGTTAGACATCGCCCCTTGCTGGGAGGCTCTGGACAGACTATGTGAACAAGACTTAGAAGTCCAACATGCTATCCATTGCACTATAGAGCCACCTGCCAACAAGACTCAAAACCTGTTTGGCTATCTTTGCTCTAAGACTGTGATGTTCCCAAACCAAGGCCTAGTTCCAGAACAGAACTGAGCTTTTCTACCATAAGTCTAACAGTCATTCCGCTAAATCATGTCTCTCCAGGGGGGTTTCTGTGTCCCTCCTGCCTGGTGACACCTTCTTTGGTCACTCATACCTGCCCTCCTGCTCAGAAACAAGTAAATAAATAGTGCAAAATGTACTCATTCAAGTTACTTTTCTCCAGGTTCCAATTTGTGGCCTCAGAACTCCATCTCAGGAAGATCTTTCTCACACATAATTTAAATTAAATTCAGAGTGGAGAAAATACTCCCTGTTCTCCTTAAGCCTCTAGAAGATACCATGAAATTTTACTGATGCAACTGGATAAAAGGAGCACTTTATAGCAAGTAAATTCTTCCAAAACTATCTTTTCTTTGAATATTTTCTCAAACTGGGGAAATCTACTACCTTGTGAGTGCATTTGAAGTAAATGGGGGTTTACTTCAATTAGAATATTTTACTATTGTAAGCACACCTGACTGTTTTGCTCAAGAAAAGGAGAATGATGCTTTGAAGTTGATGCCAGATTTATCAACTAAGAAAAAGCAACAGGGGTGTGAAAAAGCTCTTGAGTTTCGAGATTAATATTCCAGTTCCAACAACATTTCTATGAAAGTTGGGGAAATTCGGTAAATGTATGGTGGTCTGTGTCCTCAACTGTCAAATCGGGAAAAACCAGCATGAGATGCTCATCATTGGTCAAAGAGGCTCTCTACATATTCCAGGCTAACTCTCTTCTCTCCAGTCCCGGGAGGGGGGGGGTAAGTAAGAGAGAAATGCTAGCCCTGAGATCCTCGCAATAACCACTCTGAGTCTCTGTGGCGTCAGCTGGAAAATGTAGGCCAAATCCTTGTGGGGCCCATGTCGTTGTGCCACAGTCAGGGCAAATGGCAGGTGCCTACATGAGTTCACGTCCATCCTACGCTCTCTGCATTTGTCAACAGTTGTGTGGAACAGCAGCAGCTACAATACAGGTCATAGGAAATGATGAGTTTCTCAGGTGCTGGTACTAAGAAAATGGAAACAAAGGGGCAGGAGTTTGAATTCAGAGGCGATCTCCAATATTCTACCAATATTGGAATGCAAATTGATCCAGTCATGATGGGAAGCTATGTGGAGGACCTTCAAATGACTGGAAATGGCACTACCATTTGATCCAGAAATCCTACTTCTGGGAATCTACCCAAAGGATACAGAAATACTAGTTCAAAAGGACACCTGTACTTAGATGTTTGTTGCAGCACTATTTACAATAGCTAGGACAGGGAAACAACCCAAATGTCCCCAAACAAACAAATGATCAGAAAGTGGTGGTATAGGTACACAATGAAATATTATTTATCAATCAAGAAAGACAAATTTGATGCATTTGTGATAACGTGGGTGGACCTATAAGGAATTGTGTTAGCAGAAATAAGCAAGAAAGATAAAGAGAAATACTAGATGATCTCATCTATATGTGGGATATAGGGAAATCAAATGAAAAGACAAGGAAAATTTGAAACTGTCAGCAGAACTGAAGCATAGTGCAAGAGGGGGTGGGGATCAAATGGTGGAGGGATGGGCACAAGATATTAAGATGATGGTTCGTGGGTGACAAGGTGGTGGGAGAACCTTGGAGTAGACAATGATGAAAAAAAACACATATATGGGCAATCAATTTTTAAAAACTGAAATTAATTTTAAAAAATAGAAAAAAGAGTAAACCAATATGTTTGGAACTTGCAAAGTTATGATTGTTATACATTTTTTAAATTTTTATTGATTACTTATTTTCTTACATCATTGTATATTCTATAGTTATCCCACTCTGTCACCAAGAACCATCACCATATTTCCTTGGGCTCATCCCTTCCTTGTTTGCCCCTCCCCCTTGCTGTGCATGCTTTTTAGAAGACAGCACAGAGAGGCAAGAAAGAAGGAAAGGAAGATCTGGCTCTGACTGAGGAGCTGCACAGGGTACACAGGGCACAGTGGTTTGCAGGATCTGATCCAGAATGCAATGCTTCCAAGACACAGGATCACTAAATTTTCTGTGTCTCAGTTTCCTTCTCTGTGTATGGCAGATAATAAAAGGCCTCTTTATAGCTTTGCCATAAAGACTACCTCATGTACTTACAACATTTTTCCCACCGAACAAATACTCAGCATATTTTATATATGTTCATTCCTTTACTCCCCTCAATCAGTAATACTTATGAAAGGTTTGCTGTGTCCCAGCTTCTATGGTAGGAACTGGACGGAGCCATGAGCAAAATCAAGTGCCTGCTTTCAAGTGTGTTTGCCCTTGTGGTACATTCTAGAGCCATTCCAGAAAGACCATGAACAAATTAATATGGAGTTTGTCAGTTCATGACAAGCACTGCTGATGAAAGCAAGACAGCAGAGAGAGGGAATGAGATTAAAGTGCTGCAGTTTGGGGTACAGGGTATCGCTTTGATCTCCTAATAGAGTTGGCAAGTAGGTTAAAGGGTGGCTCTTGGTTCTCAGTCCTTGAGGTCACATGGATCATCTCAGGATGAAGGCATCCTGTCTGTGTAGCAGCTCTGAGCACTGTCTCAATAGAGCAACAAAGCTTCAACTCAAACCCTCCTCGCAAGGTAAAATGCATCCATGATGAGCAACATGGATATACATAAGATCCACCAGTTGTCCTCAACTACAGCAGCTCTGAAGGGTCATGCCAAACCTGAGCTTCCCTGGGAGGTTGTCTGAAGCCTCTGCAGAAACTGTACTGTGAGCGGTCCAAGCTCTCCCTCTCCCACATCCTGCTCGGCCCGCCTTGCAGATATCATTCCTGAGCTCATTTCCCTACTAGCCTCCTCCACACAAATCTCAGAATTTCAGGCTCCATTTCCCAGGAAATCTCTGGTCACGACATAGTAATGTGTGTAATATCTCTACACAGAAAGCGTTGGCAAAAGAATGTGTTTGCCTCCATGGTTTGAGAACCTCTTGTTGTTATCAGTGGTAGGACATTCCAGTCTCTTCCAGTTAGTGAAGCTTCAGGCAACTTCTTGGAATTTCTGAGCAACACAGAGCATGAGGATGCCTGTGGTTGTGAATAAGAAAAATTAAAAAGTGCCCTAATGTCAAGGGCAGAAGACATCATTTGGTCCCTACTGAACTCCAATGATGATGAAAGTGCACAACACATGTTGTAAGGAAATCTGGCTCACTTCAGGCGTTAACTTGTTTTTGCTACAAATTCTCAGTACTTTTGCAATAAATGTGGAATGATTTGTTTTATATAAACATCATTAAGAAAAAAAAAACCTTCCAAATAAGTTCCACTTTAGTCTGGTTTCCCATCGTTTATTTTTTAATATATTTTAGGATGTCATTTGTATCTAGGAATAAAGTGACCTTTCAGGAAGTTCCTAAATATGACCTCCCACCAAACCCCACTGCTGCATTTATTTTTAGAGTGGGATGCTTTACAACATACCTGCCTTTAATTTCAGCTGGGGTCTCAGACACAGTCATTTCCAGAAACTGTCAGTAAGGTCAGGCAGCATCACAGACTAGGAGCCGGAACACAGAATCTCCTCAGGTGTAGGGCAGGTCTTCTTCCATCAGTGTCCCAGTGACAGGAAAGGAATCTAGGAAATAAAAGAAAATCTGGCATGTGGTAGTAGAATGTTCTCAAGAAACAAAGAGCTAATTCTGGATCCATAGACATTTTTGAGGAAAGACACTGTACATAAGGACCCATATACTACATCCTCAAGGCCCTTGGATTGAAGGGAGAGGTGCTTGAAGGTATGTAAGCCAAGGCTCCAAACAGTTAAGGAGGCTTTTAAGTTATACTGGTAAGTTACAGATTCAGTACCTCAGACCTAATCAGCTAAGTCCAGTGTGATGTTCAAAAGCAAGAATTCATTATTATCATCAGAAGGACAGGTGGGAAATAAGTATCCAGTTCTTTCATCATCTGGCTGTTTCTGCCCTGAAAAGCAAATTTGTAATAATCTCTGTTAGGCTTGAGCCAGGGGAGTCAATTTTTTGGCTTCTCCGCAAATCTATGTAAAAATGTCACCACTCAGGAGGTCTTTGCAAAGACTCCCAGAATCACTTAGGCCTCCACTGTGGCACTAACTTCATGGCCAAACTGTATATAATCAGCACTGATGAGAAGATGTTATAAAATTTCTACTGCACAGCGTTCTTCAAACCAACGCCAAGGTTCCCCAGCGCCTAGGAAAAGACAATACATTGGTGCTGAGTGAAAAATGATTCTGCAGCCAAGTTCTATCTCTGCTAAGTGTTAATGACTGGATTTTACCGGAGCAATGTTGGCCTCTTTCCATTTCAGAATCTTAAATGAATGTCTAGACCCTCACGATGATGCAGCAAAGCAAATGTTATCTAATTCCTAACAGAAGTTTGTAAGAATCCGTGGATTCAGCAGGATCCTGACAAGGAGAAACAGGAGGCAAGGTATTAAAACATCATTTTTAACTCTTCAACCTCTGCTTTCCTACAGGAGATGTCCTTGAGTGTGAACCTCTCCATGCCTCAGATTCTTCACCTGCTAAGTGGGCATGTCTACAGCAGTTAATCTGTCATCCAGGATGATTATGAGCAGCAAATCATCCTTTCAACGTGTAAGTAAGGTATTTGCTGAGCAACCTTGAAAAGGTTGTATTGGTTATTGGCTGCTTAATTAAAAAAAAAAATCACATTGCGTCCCTCCTCACCACAGACTAAGCTTCCTTTGGAAGCTTCCCCTTGCACACACCGGAGCTTGGTGCTTAGTGACCTAGCCACAATCTCCCACCGCTTTCAGCTACACCAGCACATCCTTCCTCTTTACCACAATCCAAGATGAATCACTCCTGAGACCCATCTACTTTCATCTTGCTTTGCTCTAGTCAATCATCTTTCACCTGCCTGGTGAAATCAATTTCCAGTTCAAAGTTCAGCCCATCAATATGCCCCTAGAGAAGAATTCTTCTGCCCCTTTCCTGCTACCCCCAAGCTCCATGGCACATGGCCCACCGCAATGAGCAAACCAAGACGTTTCTGGTCTTGCTCAAGTTGACCTCTATATGGAGTAGAATCAAGATCCAGCAAGTCGGGTCTCCTAATTCTTCCTTCTATTCTCTTTCTGGAACTGCTTCTGTGAAACAGCATAGAGTTATTCAAGGAAATGTGGGAGAGTGATAAAACCCATGACAGTCATTCCAAGTTTAATGAAGCCTCTCTAGCCAGGGCTTCTAATAAAACTGGAAATGCAATTGAATAGACCCTGTGCCTCATTGAGGACTGGCTCTGTCTCCTCAAATAAGTCAAAGAGCAGAACACAGAACTCATCCAAACTCATCCAAATAATATGCAAGAGCTAAAGGGGAAGGGCACTAAGGGATGATAATTCCATCAAGTGTCTGATGAAAATCCCCAAAGCAAGAAAGCAAGTTTCTGTAATCCCAGAAATGATTGCCGTCATGACACAATTACTTCCTGCCATATGAGGTTTTGATTCTGACAGTGACAAGACTCACCCCATGGGATCACTAGCTGCAGTGACCTTATGGTTGAGCTTAGGCAGCACAACTATCCCAGGTGATGATTGACTTCAAGTCAACAAGAACAAATAAATCTCAATCTAGCGTTACCTTAAGTACAAACCCTCAAATCAAAATGGCAGCACCTCCAATCAGAAACCTTACTTTGTATAAAAGCTGAACACTTCCTTCCAGGTGTAGGTAAGTCACAGGAAGAGAGTTTTAGCTATTATGTTCAACGATTGTGAATTCCCACCAGGTGTGGGATGGCAACAGGATATGCAAGCAGCAAAGTGGGGACTCATCTTAGAATAATAACAGGGATGTTTTCATGTAATACGGCCCAGCAATTAGCTTTCAAGGTCCTCGCAAAATTTGTAGCTAGGCAAGGGAGCAGCATAATTGCCCCCATTCACATGTACGATAAATGAGGTTTGGAAATCTTGAAAGAATCCTCTAAAGTCATATTAAGTGGAGACAGCTTAGAAAGAGGCCCAATCCACTCTCATTCCACCTCCCTAGCCAGGGGGTTTCAGGCCCCATCAAGCAGAGAAGAGAAAATAACAAACATGGAGTTGCTATAAAAGGAAATGGAAAGGTTTACATTCCAGAGGAAACTGGTTGCTTCTGATATCAGGAAATCATAATAAGTATTCAGAGTTATTAGTATCGATATTAAAGCTAGCCCAGTTTCCTGCTCTACTTTTGGTCTTCACTCTCCATGAAAGGTGTTGCATGCCGGACAAGATATGCTATGCTAGGAAGCGAATGGGATTTGATTTGGGTTCAGATCCCACCTCTGCCATTTACTAGTTTGTGGCTGAGGCTTGGTGCTTATTCCTTTTGGATCTGTTTCTCCTTGTCATAATATCAGGATGATGACAGAGTCATCAGAAAAAAGGAGTAAAGAATAAACAAAACAGCACGAAGTGCTGAATGGGGTATATTGAGCACACAGTAGGTGCTCAAAAAATGTCTGAATCCTGAGAAGCAATGTCCTACCTGCTGATGATGAAGCTCTTTGAAGAAGCAACCTCTCCTCAGGAACATGGCTCCTGGGGCAGCTGACACTGTGACATAGGTGTAAGAACCATGATCTTTAGGTCCCTGCCCTGGAATAAAACCCACCTGTTTTCCACCAGCAATAGATAAATGACTCCTTTTCTGTATTAATAGGATAGCTGATGTCTCTGTTCAAGCCAAACATGGCTTAAGCATCTGAAGGAAAACCTGTCACCAGGAAAGTGCTAGGTGTCACCTAACCTTTCTGAGCACATCCTAAGGGTCAGTCTCTTGGGAGGCCTTTTGCCCAGGAGCACAGCTAAACCTCAAGCCCTGCTCTGAGGTAGACTCTGGAAAGCTAATAGTCTTTAGGAGTCCGAGGCACCAAGTTGCCAATGGTCTTGTGACCCATATGCAGCTGGGCCAAAGTTCCAACTACACTTCTTCCCTTTTCCCTTAGGCCCCAGGCTCACTGCCCTGAGGCACCACATGCCAATATCAAAAGAAAGCACACAAGAGTGACAGAGATGGTGAGAGACCCCCGTTGACTCAGGCAGGGGGAATGTGCAGCCCATCTTCACACTCTGACTCTGCTTGTGAACTGGGACAGCACCTCCCGTGGTTTAGATTTAAGTCAGAATCGAATTACCAAGCCAGTTACTCATTTCAGAACTTCACAGGTTGTAGCTGGTTCCCAGAAAACCATTTGGAAGAGCAGTTCTCTTCAATTGTGTGCTTCATTCTTTGACTAAGAGCAAATCTCCATCTCATAGTCACCCACATTGATAGGGTGGGGTTCTGGGATTCAGAAACCAATCAGGCAGACTCTGAGCCTGCTTTCATGCAGTAGATAGCTACTGGGAAGGAGTGGATGGAGAGATGATACTAGGAAAGTGATTCTGTAATCACACGTCCAATGACAGCCATAGAGGACCAGTCTAGAATGCAATGAGAGGGTTAACAGGGGATGCAGGGTCAAGAGAGTCTTCCCTGAGAAAGTGATGTTTCAGGAGAAAGAGGAAGGATGAGCACAAGTTAAATAAGTGGCGGGTGATGACCCTTTTGGTGAAGGAAACAGAACTTGCAGAGTTGCAAGGAGAACAAGGAGTAAGACTTATTTGAGGAACTGAAAGATCAGGGTAGCCGAAGGACTCAGAATCCCAAAGAGGAAAGGATGTGAGGACACAAGATTTTCAATAGTTCGTTGGTAGTGATTTCATTCATTGGATCTGGCTCCTTGCACATGCATGTTGATACATCTGGAATAAGACCTGAACTGATGAAAAATTCAACCAGTTGACATTTCTGTCTTCTTTCTCTTTTGCCTTCTTCTTGATTGCCATTTATGTTCCAACTACCGGAAAAGAAGTATGAGACATACAGACAAAGAATTTCCTAAGACACTGTAGGTTGGGAAAGAGGGCAACCCCCCACCCCCAGTATGATATGAACCTGTTGGGGGAAGGGTACAGCAAGGAGCTAATTTAGCACTATTGTGTAACATACTTGAAAGCTGCTACAAGCAGCTCTTAGACATTTTCACCATGAAGACAAAGGGGTAACTCTGCCAAGTGATAGAGGATTGTACTAACATCATTTTGTGATCGCTGCACATGAAATGTGCATATTAAGTTATCTGATACAGCTTAATCTGACAGTGTTAAATGTCAACTGTATAACAATAAAGCTGATACCAGATGACCCCTCTTTCCTATTCAAGGAGGAGGCTCTGCTAACTCTGGAACAGCTGGAACAAACACGCCCTATATCTGCTGACTGGGACAGTACAGAAGTTTACTGTTTGCTCAAAAATGCCAACAGTGGGCATTTCTTTCTTCTCTCTCTCTCTCTCTCTCTCTCTCTCTCTCTCTCTCTCTCTCTCTCTCTCCCTCCCTCCCTCCCTCCTTCCTTCTTTCTTTTGACTAGGTCTTGCTATATTGCCTGGGGCTAGTCTCAAACCCATGGACTCAAGCTATTCCCAGTCTTGGCCACCCTTCCTAGGCTAGGATTAAAGGTGTGTGCCACCATGCCCTGCCTAACAGTGGGTAGTTCTGATACTCCCCACCCCCAACCCCTCACCCCTGCCTCCACCCTTTGCTCACAGCAATGCAGGGGCCTTCTTTCCCTCTCCGGGCTCCACCATGGGCTTCAAATCAGGCTGGAAGAACGGATACAGCTTGGCAGAGTTTACACAGACCTGACCTGAGGAAGGGGTGCTGGTCCCTCTGTTAAGAAGCAGTGCTGTCACCCCTAACGGCAGGGTGCGGAGGCCCAGCGGGGCTTAGGAGGGAGCAGGAACCAGCGCAACGACTTGCCAGCAGCCACTTCAGGCGGGAGTTCTCAAGGCGACATCAGCCTGAGAAAACCAGTGTATCCCCAAAGAGGGCTCCTGGGGTGGCCACAGGTGCGGCAACAACAGCACATCAGCCACCAAGAGCACATCGGCAGCCGGGCTCGTCCGTCCCCTTCCCTGCACAAGCAGCCAGCGTGGTTTTCTCTCCTACAATACATGCAAATGCTTCCCCTTCCTACAAAAACTGCTGCTGTCCCTTGGGTTCCACAACCATGTCCTTAGTCAGACCGACTCCCATCCTCCCACCCCCACCATGCTCCACCCCCCTCCCCTTCCCAGGGCTGCCACAGGGCTGGCTCTCCAATGCAGTCCCAAGCACAGCTGGCACAGACGCACCGCAAAGTCCTCTCCCGCACAGCTCCGGCTTCAGGGCCAGCCCAAAGCTCTCCAGGCAACAGCGGACAGAATCTGGTTACCCCTCCCACGCGGCCCCCTTTGTGCTGAGCCCTCTCTTGTAGCAAACGGCCCAGAAAAGCCACGTGACTTAGAGTGTCCTGTACACGGAGCCACCAAGCTCCTGCTCTCCTCTAGGTCCTCCAGGCTCCTGCTGGCTTCTGCTGGACGCCTGTACCGAATGCCAGCCCGGGCAATGCTGCCTAACCGCTCTACAGGCTCACAACAGTCCGTACAGGTCTACCTCTGAAGTCTTGCTACGCTGGCCTGTATGCCCTTCATCTCCTCCACCATCACTGGAACTCTCGGCTGGGAGACAACTTTGAGAACAAGGATGTCATTCTAAGAGCTTAGAAGATCGTCCTCTAAGTCAAGAGGGCTTGGAGGGGTTTCAACAGAGGGAGTCATGCAGGACAGTCCACATGTTAAGAGCTAAAGCAGTGATGAGACACCGGCGCAGACTACCTGCAGAACTGACTGCAGGTAGGACAACCCGCAAGGAGGGAAGAGACACAGGTGACAGTTGCCCCACACGAGGGTCGCAGAATCCGGTCCCAGCTCTAGCAGACGTTGCTGATAGAACCTCAAGCACATCAGCCCTTGGATTCTTGTTTTATTTATAAAACAAATAAAAATGCTAGCTCGTCCTGGACCATCTTGCCCAGTCAGTGAGAACAGCTGGCACACAGGGGGGCTCTTAACTGCCAATGGGGTGACTGAGCTCAGAGCTAAACCCCAAATTCATGCAAAATGGAAGTCTCGCCAGGCTCTCCATGCCAGAGGCCCTTGCTGAAGTCAGCGAGACTCAGAACCAACCCGGACTCCCGTACGTAGGGAGCACCCGCAGGGATCTCCGCTTGCCTGTCACCTAGAGCTGACTGCTGGCGTCTGACAAGCTGTCACAAGGCGGAAAGGGACTAACTAATGCCGTGAGGCTGTGCAGCAGTTATCAGGAGACAGATCCTCTCGCCACCTCAGGGAAGCTTGCAAACTGCCAGCGCTGTTTGCAGGCTGCCTGGGGCAAGAAGTGGGACCCCAGGAGACTGGAGACAACAAGGCCACAGCCCGGAGGACAGGCTGCGGACTTCAAGTGTACAGTGTGGGACCAGCAAGCTCCAAGGGTCCCGCCAGCTTCACACCTCCACCACCATGGCCCCTGCTCCTGTGTCACTGAATCAGCCTCGGCTTTTGCTGTGAGTTGGCCCTGGAGAGGCCTTTCTTTCCTTTTCTTTTTTAAATTTATTTATATATAAATTTCACATCATTGTAATCCCAGGGATTTACCCCCCCACCCTCCCCACCATTCCCCCCTTTCCCCTCCACCACCCTAAGTTGTGTGCTTCAGTTTGGTGCTTAGCTTGTTCTGACTTTTCCTCATGGTTTTTGTTCATTTTGTCCCTACATCCCATATATTAGTGAAACCATTTGGTTTCTGTCTCTTTCTTTTTGACTTGTTTCTGCTACTATGATTTCTTCTAAGTCCATCCATGTTGTTATGAAATTACCAAATTTGTCATTTTTACTTGATGTGTAATATTCCATCGTGTATATAGACCACATTTTTTATCCAGTCCTCAATGAATGAAATGAATGAATGAATGAAATGAATGAAAATGGAACTACCTTTTGACCCAGCAACTGCTCTCTGGGGAATCTACCCAAAAGAGACCTCAATGTGGGTACAAAAGGACACCTGTGCTTGAAGAGGCCTTTCTGCTTCTCAGCGAGGTCACCTGCAAAGCTGGCTGGGTTCCCATCACTGGGGTTCTCAGAGCCTGACAGCCGACTTAGGGTGAGTCAGGGGACAATGCTCTGACTTCACAGTGACTTTACTAAGGCACCAAAGCAATGTGCGCTCAGTAGCAACGACTTCAAAATCTTGATTTTTTTTTATATTTTTCCAGCACTGTTTCACATGCCTGTAAGTTGGTGACAACAGCAAACCTCAGCTCTGATGCAGCCAGGCCACCACGGGGGCAAAGGACACTTCTTTTCAGTACAAATTAGATGAGCTAGCCTCACTCCTGTGTATTATAAAATAGGTGTGCTTTGCCCAGGTGCAGGGTTTAGGCGCAGGAAGGCATCTTAGGCGGGTGAGGCAGGTGTTGGGCAGGTGAAGTGGGTGAAATTTGCATTTTCCACTGACAGCCCTTTGGCTTCGGGTGGGTTTCTTGGAAATCGGAAAAGATCCAGAAGCCCTCAGTCACTGCTGGTGAAGTGAAGGGCTGCAGGAATGAATGATTCTGAATTACTCTGATGACATCAGAACTGCAAAGAGAAGACCTGGTCTTCTCCCTATGAGTGAGCTTGAGTCCATCACAGAAGAGGAAGATGTGCAGTGATGCAGCTCAACTTCCAGGGCCTCCCCTCCGTAGCCAAGAACAGCAGGGACACCAGGCCATCTGGCTACAGAGCACCCAGATTGGCAAAGCACCCGGTTTCTCTGTGCTTGACCAGGAACCTATCAGCTCGGTGGGGTTCACACTGCTTACAGAGTAAATGATCCCGCTGGGGTTTTACCCACAGCTCCTCATTTACTCTGCACAGAAACACGGAGGCTGGGCCAGGCCTCTCATGGCAAGGACATGGGCTCAGGGTGGCCCAGTGACCTTCGGGGTGGTGCTGCCAAAGGCAGGGTCTCAAGGCCATTCTGTCAGCAGCCTCAGCGGAGTAAGCCCCACGTAGTTACTGGCTTCATTCTGGAGAGCGACCTCCCCCCATGCGTGTTTCTGTCACGGAGATGCTTGAACGGGATCTGCCCTGGCCGGGAGCCACCCCTTCTTCTCAACAAGGCACCGAGAGCCTTTGAAACATGGCAACACCTGCGTTGAACGCAAAGGTGGATGCTCTGTTCATCAAGCCCCTCCCCACCCCTACCCTTCCCTTAGAGACACTGGGGAGTGGACAGGTGTGTGGGTCTTCCCAGGACCTGGGAGCCGATGAGCATATGGGGTGATTGTCTTGTAAGTACAGAGTTTCAGTATCATGAGATGGAAAGTTCTGGAAAATGGTTGCACCTGGTGAGTAAACAGGTGCGTGGATCTTCCACAACCTCCAACAGTGCTCCCGAGAGCAGCAGGAAAGAAGTCTCCCAGCCCCCCCTTCCCCCCAGCCTAGACCTGCTATTTTCCTAGCGTTGATAACTGAATACACGTCCATGCTTCCTTATGGAGAAAGAGATAAGGCGCTGATGGCAATCAGGTCCCAGGGTAGGAAAGACCACATTCCTCGTGTAAATATTTGACTAGGCTTTCCCTAGGCTATGCATCCCCGTGCCCAGCCCCCAAAACGGCGGCCGCCCGCAGATCTGCAGGTGAGATACCCTGGTAATGAGTTATGAGACACTGGTGGGAAAACCCAGGCCCAGGCAGCGAATTCCTGGCAGCCCCACTCTACGTGACCAGGAGCTGTTCCCAAGAAGCTAGGAGCGAAACCTGGTACTCAGCGCGCACACGTCTCCCCTGCCATCAACCTGGCCATCAGGTGACTTGGAAAGAGGAGACAACTGCATTAGGTAGCAGGTGCTGGATCTAAAATTTCATAAAGTGACAAATCCAGGACCATCTGAAGGTCAAGAGGAGCGACTCAGCCCCATCCACACGGAGCATGACAATATTCACGGCATTGATAAGAACAGGGCTATTGGTTGCTGGGGATGAGCCAGTGACGCTGACTGGCCCTTTCATGTCCCTGCATCATTGATCCACACACCATCTCGCAGGGACCAAAGGTATTTGCGATCCTTTTTGCAGCTGCAGAAAGCAAGGCAGGGAGAACAGGGTTACACAGGAAGTCACTACTGGAGTAGAAAACTGTGGAGCCACTAGAAAGGGAAGGATAAGGAATATTTGCTGACTTATGAATATGGAGCATTAAAAGGGAAAATGCTGGCTTTCCACCTAGGTGATTCCTTCTTTTCTAATTAAGAGAAGTTGAGAAACACCACCTACCCTTTAAGAAGTCTATGATTAAAACACGCACACATGTAAAAAATATAATAGTGAGATAGAAAAAATTGAAATTATTGGGGAGCATATAATAAAGCACTGCTGCTATTATAGAAAACAGGATGGGATTGCCTCAAAATAGAAAACAAATTGTCTTAGAATCTAACAGTCCCGCTTGTTATGAATGTAGCCGGAAAAGATTTGAAAGCTGTTTCTCAAAGAGATATTTAGATGCCCATGTTCATAACAACATTGTTCACAAGAGCTAAAAGGTAGACGCTACCCAAGTATCCATCTGCAGAGGATGGGTAGACTGGTTGTGAAGTATGTGCAGTGGTAGGTATATCATCAGGTAGATGAACCGGAGGAACATATGTTACTGAATGAAATAAGCCAATGGCAGAAATACAGAGACTGGGTGATTTCCAGTCCAGGTGGAGCTGGATGCAAAGAGAGATAGAGAGTAGATGCTGCTTGTCAGGGCCTGGAAGCAGAGGAGCATATGGAGTTATTGTCTAGCAAGTATAGAGTTTCAGTATCACGAGATGGAAAGTTCTGGAAAATGGTTGCTAGTAAGACGCTGCCAGCTGAGACTGGGCTGGACTCATGCTGTGAAATTAAGAAAACTTCATCTCACTATCTTATCTGGTTTCAGAACACTGAAGACAGGACTGACATGATGGACGTCCGGAGAGCAAAGAGCAGTTTCTCCAATCCTCCAATGTTTATCTTAAAGAACATTCCTTAGGAGTTACCAACAAATGTATGGGTAAATCCCCTGCCCGTCTTTATCTCACAGGAACTAATATTTTACCCAACTTTTATTGTAACTTGGCCATTAGTCTTCCCTAGTTAATTAGTCATAAAACATTCTCTTGGCCACCTTTTTTTCCCTTGCCTAGACCCTATAAAAGGCCTAGTAATTTACCTTAAACTTGCTACCAGCCATGCTTCCAATAGTCTGCAGTCTTTGACGGTGTCAATCTCGCTCATTTGTCCTTTCTAGCAACTCTGCACCCAGCTCTTTACAGTTGCGCAACAACATACATGGACTTGTCACTGTTAGCAGACTTAGAAATGGTTAAGATGCAGGAAATACAAATGACAGGAGTGGAAGGGGGAGAGGGGAGGAAGAAGAGGAGACGGAAGGGAGGGGAGAGATCAACAGAAAAGCAGAGGTGGTGCAGACTAGAAAAGATCCAATACATGATACAACCAGGGAGGTGGTTGTTGGTCATGTTTTGCATTAAGTCACAATTTTATAGATGATGTTATCTGCTTTCTGCTCATCTCAGTTTCCTCAGTTTACCATAAGGAATGTATAATATAGTTGAGATAAGATTTTTTAATTATATGCAAAGCAAGAGAGGCAGTGCCAGGGAGCCAACCTGGGATTCCAGGAGAGGCACGCTGGGCAGGGTGAGGAGCACCACCATGGCCTCCCTGGGGAACAGGACCCCCCAGGAGTCTATATTCTCTCCTCAGACTCCATCCCCCTGCTGAGCAGGGAGTCTTCCCCACCAAAGAGCACAGGCAGCAGGAGTAAAGAGTGAGCCTTATCATTCTATGTAGAAAGATCCATTTCCTGGGCAAATATCTGCAAGGAGGATTTGCAATAGCCCCTACCCCACCCCCATCCCACTCCCACTACCACCCTAACTCTACCATGGGAAGCAAGACACGCAAGGGGGTGAGAAAAAGTCTCATCTCTGACAGCTACCAATTAAGAGACACAATTTCAACTTCAGGACTTAATGGGCCCTCTGAAGTTATTCAGCCCAAATGGCTCATTGCACAGAAATCGAGAACCATGATTGTCATGTTTGAGAGCAGGTTCTGTGACAGACACTAGATGACATGTCAGCTACCCTGCACACACCACCTTGTCCCTCTGTCCATCTAGCCTTCCTGCAGGCGTTCATTCATTCACACATTCTTAAACCTACACCAGGATCCAAGGGAGGCATCTGCCATTTTTTGAGTTCTGACAAAGTTCTCCATGGAGGTTATTCGCAGCGCACGTGCTAGGCAACAGAACTGGCTGCAGGTTTGTGCTTTAGTGTATTTTCACTTCTCTCCTTCATCCCTGGGTTTGTATCCTTGCTTCTTTTTTATTCCACTTTGCAGTGATCACTTTGCAAATAACTCAACTCGTGGCCTGAAGAAAGTGTCAGAGATGGGTGGTGACAGGAACAAGATCTCTGAGTCCACCTCTTAGGTCGGGTTTTGCAGCAAAGGATTGGTCTGTACTTGTGTTCACAAGCACCACATTTCAGCCATCATGGAGGCGCTGTGGGGGTCCAGTTGTCTGACACTGAGCAATGTGCCACTGCTGCCACTTTGCAGCCAGACAGATCTGAGTTCAAATCCCACATCCACCACCCTGGTCATGGGACTATAGATAGTGGTTTGACTGTGTTAAGCCTTTTCTAGAAGGATTTTAATATCTGCCTCATATGTGTGGCCACAGTGTGTTAAAGATTCTCACCTCTATTATGACATCTCTCAAGGTCATCTGCTAAGGTTAAGGAACAAATCTGAGAGTAAAGTATTCTTTAGGTTGAGATGGAAGGAATATAATTGCATTGACCTGAATTACAACAGAATTTGGCGAACGGCAGCCAAAGAGCCAATGTTGGCCCACGCTCTATTTTTTTTTAATAAAGTTTATTGGCACATTTATTTATATGGTGCATTTATTTATACAGTGTTTATGACCACTTCATGTACCATGGCCAAGAGGAATATTAGGATAGAGACTGGATCACCCACAAAGCCAACAGCACTTATGATGTGCTTGAGGAAAAGTTTACCAGTTTAGGGAGTCCAAAGACAATGGATATTTGTTCTTTTTCTTGCCGGATATCAAGATAAAGCTGAAGGAAGGAAGACCTTATTCCCTAAAGCAGTCTGGGCAACCCTTCTACCATATAATTCCTCTATCCTTCTTTATAACTAGCAAGTGGAGGTCAAAGTTCTACCAAACCAGAATGTGGTTAAGTGGCAAAGAGGGGGAACTTAATTGGCTTTCCACCAATAGATAACCTGTTAGCTCTTAAAGAACGACGACAGATCAATGATACTAAATGAAGATTCATAGTACATCCGAGTGGTTAATCCTGTGATACTGAAATGACTCACCCGTCAGTGACTTTACTACTATTGGTTTCGATGATCTGTAGCCCCATTCTCTATATTCATTCTACAAGTAATGCTGAGAGCTATGTTTTTAACATGGAAAATATTCTAATTACAGTTAAGTAAGACAAGACGCCTTCTGCATTCAGTTCTTTCTTTTTCTATCTACTAAACAAAGTATTCCATGACTACCGTGCCTTATTTATTTTAATATATTTCTTAATTGAAGAACACATTGAGAATCAATGGTTGTATATGCTACATGAAATTCACAACAAAAAGTTTAATTCTAATCCTCTGAATACTATTGTTTCCTTTTTGTTGGTTTCATCCACCTCCCTCCTCCTTCCGGTTTGTTTGTTTGTTTATTTTTTCCCTTGATGACCACTCATTGTTCATATATCCAAACTTCTATTTTCAGTTTATTTAATTCATTATTTTTTGTCTGCTATATTGTATATGAGTGAAATTATATGGTGTTTGTCTTTGTCTGACTGATTTTATTGAACATAATTTCCATAATGCTGATGTTCATCGTGTTGTTGCAAATGGCAGTACTATCATTTTATATAGTGGGATAATATTTCATTGTTTATATCTATGCCTCATCTTTCTTATCTATTTGTCAGTAGATGGATATTTGGGATGTTTTCAGTTCTTGGTCATTGTAAACAATGCTGAAATAAATATAGGAGTCATAAATATTCTTTGAGTTGGTGTTTTTCTATTTTGCAGGTAAATATTGAGAAATGGAATAACTAGATCATATGGAATTTCTACTTTTATTTTGTTGAGGAGTCTCTTTACTGCTTGCCTTAATTTCTATTTACATTTCCACAACTGATTTTCCCACCAACGGTATTTAAGGATTCCCTTTTCTCCACATCCTGTATCTTATCTTGAGTCATTCTTACAGGTGTGAAATGATAGTTCCTTGTGGTTTTATGTGCATTCCCCTACTACAAAGAAATTATACATATCTTCTGTGCCTATTGGTTCTCTTTTTTCTTTGGAGAAGTGTCTTTTCGGAATCTCTACCCATTTTTTAATCAGGTTTCTTGCTTCTTTAAAACTGAGTTTTAGGAGTTTGTTTTGGGTAATGACCCCTTGTCAAATCTATAACAGAGAGTATCTTCGAGCATTTGGTGAGCTTTATTTTCATTTTTACATCTTTCACTGTGCAAAAACTTTCTCATTTGAGAAGTCCCATCTGTTTACGTTTGCTCTTATTTGCCTTACTGTTGAATTCAGTCCTCAAACATACCTCTAAGACTGATGTCAAGGAACCTAACACCTATATTTCCTTCTATGTATTTCAGTTTTTGAGATATTACATCCAAATTTTTAACCCATTTTTGAATTCTCTTTTTATAATTTGGCATGAGATGATGGTCTAGTTTCATTTTTTTACATGTGACTTTCTGGTTTTCCCAACATCATTTAGTGAGGAAATTTTTTCTTTCTCCATTATAAGCTCATGGATTTATGTCATGAATTAGTTATTTAATTGAATGTATGTTTTCACTTCTGGAGTCTCAGTTCTCTTCCTTTGATGTATTTATCTGCTTTTATTACTATGTCAAACTGTTTTAATGACTATCACTTTGTAGGATAGCTTGAAGTTAGTGAGCTTCATACCTCCATTCCTTGCTACCCAGAGTGTTTTTGTTATACAAGGTCTTTGCCATTCCAAATAAATTTCATGAATTTCTCTGATGAATGCCTGTGGGATTTTGAAAGGAATTGCATTGAATCTGTATGTTTTTTAAGTAATATAGTCATTTTAATAATGCTAACTCTTTTAATTCATAAGTATGAACTCTCCTAATAACTCTTTGCATTTTCTTGTATCTCCTCCAGTAATATAGTTGTTTGTTTGGTTTTTTTTTTTTTTTTTTTTTTTTTTTTTTTTTTTTTTTTTTTTTTTTTTTTTTTTTTTTTTTTTTTTTTTTTTTTTTTTTTTTTTTTTTTTTTTTTTTTTTTTTTTTTTTTTTTTTTTTTTTTTTTTTTTTTTTTTTTTTTTTTTTTTTTTTTTTTTTTTTTTTTTTTTTTTGGTCAAAAGGCAAAAGGTCTTTCACTTCTTTAGTTAAATTTATTCCAAAATATTTAAATTTTTATGAAATTATAAATGGAATTGTTTCTCTAATATCACTTTCTGCTAGTTCATTATTTGCATATAGAAATGCAATGACATTTTGGTTTTGACTTCTAACTTATCACTTTACTATATTTTCTTATTTTTTTAAATAGCATTTTACTTGAGACTTTTGGATTTTCTAGGTAGATGATCATGTCATCTGGATATGATGATAGCTTTTTTTTTTCTTTTCCTTTTAGATACCCTCCAATTTTTTTCTTGCCTAATTTATCTTTTTAGGACTTCCAATGCTATGCTGAATAGTAGTAGTGAGAGTAGACATCCTTGCTTTGTTCCTGATCTTCTTAATATATGCCCAAGTCAACTATAGGGACTCTATTTGCCTGAAGACTTTTTGGGCTTTTTTTTAAGAGGTAATTGTGTTTCTGTAATTTTGCTTGTTTGTTTCACTCAGAATTCAAAGACACTGTGAAATATTCTGCTTTATTCCAGAGTCTATGAATGCAATCTCTGAGCTACTAACAAGAACACAGTGTTTACAAGACTGCCAAGAATATAGTGATTAACTCAGTCTGGATGTTTCCAATTTGGAAAGACTTTCTAAGAAAGAAATCTTTCTATGTCAAGCAGAAAGAGATTGAATGTAGGGAATTTAAAAATTAAGCAGGTGTAGGATGGGATAGAGTTATGCTGGTAGAAAAACCTACTGCGAAACTACTACCTCTGGAACCTAGAAAGCAGAGCTAATGTGAATAATTCTCAAGAGACTAATGAAAGGCAACCACTGGGAATATCCCATGTCTACTGACATCTACTTCCTGAAAGCTGTTCCTGAGGATGTGAACTTTTCTTTCTCTTCAGCAGTCAAAGCACTACGCCAGTGCTTCTCTGTGACAGATGGTAACATTGATTCTGGAAAAGCTCTTGGGACTGTGGTCTTAAGCTAGCTAGCTTTTCCCATGCAGGGGAGCATGGAGAAGGGTGATGTTAAGTTGTTCTTAAATAACATAGCTTTGGGGGAGTTTTGGGAGGACTTCTAGAGAATGTGATGCCAAAGACGGTTTTGAAAGATGAAGGTTGACCAAGCCCTGGTCTTGGTCAATGATTCATCAAAAAAGTTTCCCTTTCTAGGTTGCAAATGCCTGGGTTAGGGAGGTACCACTACCAAGAAGAGCTATGCTTTTGCAATCAAATGAAGAGGTAGCTATAAATAGTCAGACTTTATCATGATGCTGTGTTCAAAATGGTTAACTACAAATAAGTTTTCCTTCCTGGATAAATAAAGCTATGAATTGTAGCTGATAAAATAAACAACATGTAAATGGGGAAGTAGCTCTCTCCTAACATTTTCTTAGACAGTTTGAAGTTGTCAGGACAAGGGAGGGGAAATCTGTCAACTTCCATGGTTGTCAGGACAACAGACAGAGTAAGAACTTGGCATCTCCACCTTGATGCTATTCTCTTTCTTCTCTGTGCTCCTTCCTGTCCATTGCAGACACATTAGGAAATGTCCTGATAAGGAACTCATGGAAAACTGATTTTTCATCTTTCCCTTTGAACTGACAGACACCTCACAGTGCTGAGAAGCTACAGAGACAACATCAGCTAAGCATTTGCTCTTTCCTTGCTATGTTGGATGCTTGGCATGCCTAATATATTGAATCCTCTAAGGGATCTTTGAGATAAACCTATTGCCACCACTCATATGAGGAAGCAAAGACCGAGGAAGATGATCTACTATTTCTGAAGTCACACACTCACAACTCTGCCTTTGAAAAAAATGGTGAGACACCTGCTATCCTACCATCCTGAATTCCATGGGGTATTCCCAGATCACAAGAAGGTCGTAACATCCTCACATCCTTGCAGAACGCTGAAAAACTGAAGTAGCTCTCTCACACCTTCCCTCTGTTCCCCCTTCTACAAAAATCCTGCCACTAACAGTAGTGATAGCTACAGAAGGGTTTATCCCCCACTCAAGCCCCCTCTGTCCTAGCTCCAGAAAAGTAAAAAGAGGAAAAGCCTCCTCAGCAACTAAAGAAGCTCTTCAGATACTCAAAAGTTCAGTCAAATTCATCCAAAGATATTTCCCTTTTTTCTTATGTTTTCCTTAAACAACCTGGTTAATTTTTTCACTCTTAAGATTTCTCCCCTCAAGGGCAGTCACTGTGGTTTTCCCTCCACCCAAGTGTCTACAGCCCTCCACTACACTCCACTGTGCTTCCCCCCTCCTGTTTTTACTGTCCCCCTGCCTGCCCCTTCTGAGTGTTTCCTACTGTCAGCTTTTAACGGTCAGTCTTACAGTTTGTCTTGGTTTAAGCCATTGTTCGGTTTCTCTAGATTCCACATGTAAATGAAACCATCCAGTATCTATCTTTCTCTTTCTGAGTCACTTCACTTAGAATAATCCCTTCCAGCTCCATCCACATTGTCACAAATGGCACGAGTTTATCTTTTTTATTGCTGAATAGTATTCCCTTGTGTATAAGCACCACATCTTGATCCATTCATCGTCACTTCTCAGGGAAATGCAATAATAAACCACAATGGGATACCATCTCACACCTGTGGAAAAATACCCTCTGGAAAGAAGTGGGGAAATTTCTCAAAAAACTAAAAATGGGTTTCCCATGTGACCCAGCATTTCTACTCCTAGGTATATATCCAAAGAACATGTTAAAAACACTAATTCAAAAGGAAAACTGCCCACCTACACTTATAGCAGCGCTATTTACAATAGCAGAGACATGGAAACAACCTAAATGTCCCAGGGCAGATTTATTTGTTGTTAACGTCTTTATCTTTCACTTTCCTTTTTAATCAAGAAAATACTTATTGTGTTAGGAAAATAGAGCATGCAGGCATGAATCAGGAAAAATAAAATTCATGAACACATTGCAGGGATAAAACCCATAGGTCCTTTATGAGATCATGAGTTCAGTTATTTCTTCTGCACACCTTAGCTCATGCGATCATTTGAAGATATGGGATCCAAACAACCATGATTCAAATAATTATGGGATCCAAATAATATTCAATATATTGTACATTACAAATATTCTATCTCCTGGATAAATTTCTAGTTTTAGTTCAACTTGATAGCATAATGGTGACATGATTCCTGGGTCATATCCTTTTCTTCTCCAAACTCTATAGACATTGCTAACTTATCTCCTGGCAGTAGTGTACTGGGGAACACAAGACTATGGCTGGGTTAATTTTAATTTTCAAAATCAATCATGGTTTCTTGTCTCCCAGTTTATGGAAGCTGGTATCTTTGGTGTGGGCTTGTTTTCACCAGGCTACCAAGAGAAGAGCAGGTTTACCTGCATTGAGTTTGGTTTCCATTCATCTACCCTTCAGCTCAGGAAGATGTACTTGAGTCACCTTGCACCAGCTTATCTCATCAATGTTCCTGAAACCTCCAGATTCATTATCCCATCCTTCCAAATGTCTGTGTCCTTTCTCTAAATTTCTGGAGAGTTTCTCACATATTCTCCAGACTAGTGATGGGCCATCCTGAGACCCCCAGCTGTGTATCCTTGCCTCAAACAGAAATCTGGTCCAGCCATTAAGCATGTTTCCTTCTTGCTTTCTCCTGTCACCTCCACCCTCCCCCCAAATCTTCTGCCTCTCCCCTTCCAGACTTTGCCTTCCGACATTCGGTTTCTATTTCATGCAATTTGTAAGTTCACTGTAGAAGTTTCTGAAATGAAAAGGTAGATCATTCTCAGGAATTTTCTGCTTTAACAATCTTACTTGCCCCACCCCCACCCCCATTGGGCAGCATTTTTCCTGGCCTCCTCCTAGTTATTAATGATGGCATTGTTCATCTTATTCACCCTTGGACAGGACAGGTTTGGTCTGTCAGTATTTGTCAAAGCCAAGAGGAGTGATTTTCTCTATGTTTACTCTCTGGGGGGTCAAATGCTCCTCTCCAAACCATGATTTATGACCACAGATCTTAACCCATTTCTTGATTAACCACCAGCTCTTGGAATGCTAGGTGTTCTTTATTTTCTTGTTCCTGAACCTTCAAACCAGGTTCTGGTTCTCAGAAATCATGTAAAATGAGCCGGGCACGGTGGCATGTGCCTGTATGCAACAGCCTGTGGAGCACAGTTGGGACTGGGGATTGAGGTTTGAGACCTGGCCGAGGCAACATAATGAGACCTAGTCCCCCCAAAAAATAGCTGGGCGTGGTGGGATGTGCCTGTAATCCCAGCTACCTGGGAAGCTGAGGTCAGGGACTGCTTGAACCCGTGGTACCCTGGGCAATGTGAGCCTGCAGTTCCACGGACAAAGATAGTGAGACCTAGTCAAGGAAGGATGGAAGGAAGGAAGGAAGGAAGGAAGGAAGGAAGGAAGGGA
>PVHY01016208.1:0-34252 GCA_004024945.1 Uropsilus gracilis | reverse complement strand
TTTTTGCCCGTGGAACCGCAGGCTCTCGTTGCCCGGGGTACCACAGACTCAAGCAATCCCCAGCCTCAGCTTCCCAGGTAGCTGGGATGACAGGCGCGCGCCACCAGGCCCAGCTTTTTTTTGGAGCTAGGTCTCGCTACAGGCCCCAGGCGGGACTCGAACCGCGATCCCTAGCCCCGGCCGCTTCGTAGGCTGAAGCTTACAAGCACAAGCCACCGTGCCCGGCCCTTATTCTTATAATATTGTTACCACTCTCCTTTTCCTATGAATAATAATCTTTTCCTGGAAATTTTCCACATAAAAATGAAAGGGAAAAATCTTTTTGCTGTCCGATGTCATCATCTTATATTTGCTTAAGCAAGTCTCATATGCATTTTATTGCTTGCCATCAAAAGTCTTGACCTACAGTAGTCACCCTTAACTCTAAACAGTACCTTCCAAGACCCCTTCAGTGGAGGCCTGAAAATTACCCCTATAAATACTATGTACAGATAGTACTGATCCCTGTAAATACTATTTTTTCCTGTGAATATATACCCATAATAAAGTTTCTTTATCAATTAAGCTCAGTCAGAAATTAACAACAATTGCTAAATAGAACAATCATTACAATTTAGTGCAATAAAATTCATGGGAATGTGTTCTCATCTCTTCTTTCAAAATATCTTATTGTAGGTGATATTTTCAGACTGTGGTTGGCTACAGGTAACTGAAACTGTGGGGAGTGAAAGAGCTACTCTATAGACAAATTTTTGCTATCATCTTGGCTGCAGTCTTTCTGATTCTGGAACTGCATTACCAGCATCTTGATTGGCAAAGCAAATATAACATAAAACAAAGCAGGGCAAAATAACACAAAAAACCTGCCAGGCTACTTTTTGCCTTGTCCTATTTCCTTTTTATAACCGAAGATATTTCAAAATTCCCAGGGGTCACAAGAGAGAAGAGATGTTCCTCAGAAGGTATTTGGAAATCATTTCACAATGGAATATTGCAGAGAGCTGAATGTTCAACTAGCAAAAACAAAAACCAGCAGCCTTAGGGAGGGGGGGGTAGAAGTAAAGCTACTTGCAATTACTCGAAAAGCTGCTCTGTGGAGAAAATAGTTGCTTGCCATTCTGCAGAAGCATTTGTTCTTAGGGTTGCAGTTAGTGTAGAGTTGATTCTATTTGTCATAAACAGAAACACTAATAAACAAAGCATAAAGAAAATGAAACAGATTTCCACTTTAAAAAGCAGATCTCCAGAAACCTAGAGGTTATTTTTTTCATAATTTCATTTTTCCAAATTGATTGTACATATATATATATATATATATATATTATATCATGTCTACCCCCTAGAAGTTATTTTTTAAGAACTCTGTGTGAAGGATGCTATCTTATGAACCCTTTTAATTCTTCAGAGTCCCTGGCATAAAGGAGGGGCTGGAAGTGAGATACTGCTGTGAAGAGATTGAAAGCTCAGAGCTCTATCAAGCTTAAAATTGGCCTCTCTGGACCTTGGTTTTCTTGCTTAGAAAATGGAAACCTTGGACTATCTTAGAAGTCTCCAGGCTTTCCTACTAGGGATCCTGGAGAATTCAGGGCATTCTAAAAGTTGGAGAAGTGAAGAGATGCAAATTCCAGCATTGCACCAACAGTGCTTTCTATCATATTCTAGTCACTGGAATTGTCTTCTAACTGGAGAAGGAAACCAAGGGTAGGGATAATGGAGAATGAGAGGCTATATTCAGGACTGGTTGGTTAACTTGTGAAAATAAGTAATGCAAAACAAAAATGCATTCATTTGCTCAGTGATTCCACTTTTGAAGATCTACCCAAAGGATACAAAAACATTAATCTAAAAGGAAATTGGTACTTCTGTGTATATTGCAGCACTAGTTACAATAACCAGAATATGGAAACAATCCAAATGCAACAAACTGAAAATGGATAAAAAACTTGCAACATATTTATACAATGAAATATTATTCAGCAATCAAAAAGATAAACTCATGCCATTCACAACAACATAGAAAAAACTAGATGGAATTGTGCTAGGTGAACTTAGTCAGAAGGGAAAAGGTAAATACTGGATAGTCTCACTTATATGTAGGATATAGATAAATGAAACAAAAGTACAGGAAATAGAAAACACGAACAAGTTAATCATAGAAATGAAACAGTCAGCCAAAGAGGGAAAAGAAGGGCAGGTGAAAGAGGGAAGGAAGAAACATAAGGGAAAATGACGATGGGTCATGGATCATATGATGGTGGGAAAATGTGGAGATTAACAACAATGTTAAAAAACACAAATACGTTATAAATAAAAAATAAATATTATATTCAAAAATCTAAACTGAATAAGAATTTTAGCAACAATGAAGTGTTAAACTTTACGTGCAGGGTTCTTCTAAGCAAGAGAACTTTAGCAAATATATTGGCCATATTGCTATGAAACCGGCTCTGGGTAGATGACAACACCTTTATTAACTGGATTAGTTTCATTTGATACCCCTTATCTAAATTCAACACTCTCTTTTATCTATAGTAGAGGATACTATAAATAAATCAATTAATAGTTTCTCTGAACTCCCTAAATTGGAAAAGATTTTAGGTTTGGCTCATTATGATAATCTGGTTCCAAAAAAGACAAGTCAATTAGGGGGATTTGCCAACATTGTTTAAAAACATATTTTAGGCTGGGCATGGTGGCACATGCCTGTAAGCGGCAGCCTAGGAAACCGGCAGTGGGGACCAGAGACCGTGGTTCAAGTCCTGCTGCAGACACGTCATGAGACTTAGTCTCAAAAATATATTGCTGGGCATGGTGGTGCGTGCTTGTAATCCCAGCTACCTGGGAAGCTGAGGCTGGGGATTGCTTGAGTCTGTGGTACCCGGGCAACGTGAACCTGGGGTTCCAAAGGCAAAAATAGCGAGATCTAGTCTCACAAACAAATAAATAAAACATTTTATTCCCATTTGTCTTTATTCAAAATTGAATGCATCCATGCATCCTCTCCTCTAGCACTGGTGTCAATGACCATTTTTTTTCTTATGCTCATTCAGCAGCTGCTTAGCACTCTGTATTTTAAGCTCCCTACACTGTGCTGAATAGTGCAAGTACTGGGGACCAGTCACAGCAAAGGATGGATGATGGGCTGGAGTGAAGAGCTGATTATAAGAGGAGGATATCAAGAGTTAAGGCACAAAGGTCAAAGTCTTATATTGTTTACTTGATGGGCTTTCTGAGACATTGACTTTGGGATTTTTGGAGAGATCTGAGCTGTTGATCCTGTGCTGAGATGTTTCAAAGCTTTATTGCAGATATTTTAATCCCTATAAAGCCTTACTATATCAACATTTACCAGCAGAATCAGGTAGAAATGGGTTGATGGGCTTGATTGTTATAAAAATTGGAATACTGTTTAAAAAGAAAACTTCTAAGTACTGTACCTGTTCCTGGTCACTCTCAGCTACCTCTCCTTGGAGCCCATCAGGAGGAATGTGCACCTTGCTATGACTGTAAGCAAGCTATGTTTGATGGGAAGTGGAACATCATGGTACCTGTGCTTGTTTCCCTTTCTTTGTGGCAGGAATAAGTGTACCTGTTAAGATGATGCACACATGGAAATCCTAAATTGCAAAGTGGCATCAAATCCAGTGTGGCTAGTGCAGGAAGAATGTGAGAGAAATGTGGAGCAGACAAGGAAAAGTATCATAGACGAAAAGAACAAACTAAGACCCTGGTTGGAGGGAGTTTCAAATCACTGGAAAGGACTTTGCACTAAGGGTGTGGAAGGAGAGACTAAGTGGAGAATGGAAGAAGACAAGTAAACAAAGAGCAGATGATGAAGGAAAACAATCTGTCTTGAATTTCTATTGCTATTGAAACAAGTCATCATAAATTTTGTGACTTCAACAAAGTCTACTATTGTATAGTTCTACAAGCCAAAAGCTGAAATGAGAGTTTGAGGCTGAAATCAGGGCATTGATAAGGTTCTAGGGGAGAACTTCTCTTCTGTCCTTTTCCAGGTTTGAGGAAAACCTGCCTGCTTTCCTTGACTGTAGTCCTCTCCATATTCAAAGAACATCCTCTGCTTCCTGTTTCCTTTAGTCAATAATATGTGAAAGATCCCTTTTGGCACAGAGGCACCATATTATCAGGTCCTGGGGGTTAGGGCCTAGACATGTTGTGGGTGGGGGACATTATTTTGTCTAATACCATTACAAGAATGTGCTCTTTACCTTGAATATCATGAGAAATAATGGCAAGATTTGAAAAAGAGTTAAGATTTGAGTTTATCAAATACTATACCTATTCTGCCAGGTATAGTAAAGAGGCATGAGGGGACAGGATGATATAGGACTGTTGGCAGGGGGACTAGCTAGGAAGCTTCTCCAGCAATCCAGACTAGAAGGGTAGCCGCTTGAGCTGAGGGAATAATAGTGAGGATAGAGAGAAGTGGCTAGATTACAGATATTAGGGTACCAATTTATTAAGTGTATGTGTGATAGAATTTATTTATAACAAGAAATGTAAATTTAGTCTTTGTGCCCATTCCTGGCACATAGCTCCCCACGTGTTTGGGATTTCTTAAGGGATATGAGTAATAGGAGTATTTTTGTTAGAGGTATTTGTTTTTCTTGCATTGTTGCTGAAATAATTCCAGAGCCACATAGGTTAGAGGAGTGTCTTGTTACAGCAATCACCTTTCAACTAAGCCTGAGTTTATCAGTCCAGTTACTAATGGCAAATAAGTTAATCAGCCATGTCTTTGTAATGAAACCTCACAGAAAACAAAAGAATGGAGTTTGGAGAGCTTCCCAGTAAGCAAATATGTTGAGGTTGGGGAGGGGTGGGTGGTTTGCTTGGCAAAGCATGGATGTTCCCTGCCACTTTCCCCATACCTGATCCTGTGCCTTTCTTTCATCTGGCTCTTCCTGAGCTATATTCTCTTAGGATAAAACCAGTAATCTAATAAGTGAACTATTTTTCCTGGGTTCTGTGAATCACTGTATCAAGTGAATCAAACCAAAGTGGGAACTTCTGGTTTATAGCCAGTTGATCAGAAATATAGGTGACAATCTGGGCTTGTGATTGGTATTTGAAGTGGTAGTCTGGTCTTGTGGGGCTGAGCCCTTAACCTATGGGATCTGATGCCATCATCAGGTAGATGGTGTCAGAACTGAGTTAATTACTTGGTGGTGTAGCAAAAACTATACACAATAAAGGGAAAGGGCAGTTTCAGTGATTGCCTTCTAGATACTACTATGCGGCATATGTCTCTATTACTTAATAAAGAGGTTAAAAAGAGAAATATAGGATGATATCACCAATAAGCAGGACATAGGGAAAACAAACAAACAAAAGGACAAGTTAAAAAAAGTTTAAACTGTCAACAGAACTGAAGCATAGTGCAAGAGAGGGAGAGGGGTGTAGGATACAAGAGAGTAAGGTAACAGTTCACAGGGGACAAGATGGTGGGAAAACCCTGGGGAATATAATGATCCAATATATGTGTGTGATCAAATAAAAAATAAAAAAATATGTAGAGGTTAAAACTAGTATAACAAAGATCCAAATGTATCAAAACCAACAAATATGAAGCATTTGTGGCAATACGGATGGACCTAGAAGGAATCATGTTCGCAGAAATAAGTTAGAAAGAAAAACACAGAAACCATATGGTCTCACCTATAGATGGGATATAAGAAAAACAAACAAAAGGCCAAGAAAAAGTAAAAATAGGCTGACAACAGAACTAGGGCAAGCAGCCAGGGAAGGGGAGGAGGTGGAGGGAGGGGGAAATCGGGGAAGGGAAGAGCACAAGAAGATCAAGATGAAGATTCATGGGTGATAAAGTAGAAAGAGAATCCCGGGGAATGTAATGATGTTTTATGTATATATATCCATATATATATATATCCATATATATATCCATATCTATCCATATATATATATACATATATAAAAGCAGCAAAATGGGTTTTTTAAAAAAAAGCCAGCTAGAAGACTCAACAAACAGGATAATCACAACTCAGAGAACAGAAATTTAAATTTTAAAAAACGACAAATTTATTAACAACAACAACAAAAAACAACCCAAATGTGTGATAGGTAGAAATGTTAACCAGCTGAAAGTTTCTCTCTTAGTTCAAGTAGGCCTAAACTAAAAGACTAGGTAGTTATTGGTATTGGAAACTCAGGTTGTTTCCATCTTAAGGCTCTGCAATTTCTAGGTTTGTCCACAAAATCATTGAAGATTCAGTATGGCCACATTTCAGCCTGTAAGGAGTGTTGGGGGGTGGAAAATATACTCTTCTCCTTTTAAAGGTTTGAGCAAGCTGTGGCACTTATATTTTCTGTATATAGCCCACTAGCCTGAACCTAACTACATGGATATATTAAGGAAGAGCAGAAAATATAATATTCAGTTGGACATCAGAGATCCAGTTCACACTTCTCTTACCCTTCCCCCCACAAACCCTAAACAATGAATGTTGAGGAACAAAGGCAGCACTCACCCCAAATGTGAATGGATCTGAGGAAGTTCTGTGCTCATTGAACTCAGTTTGCCTTTTTGACACACACCTGCTGTCCTCCATCTATTATAGGAGTCAGGCAACATGAATCTATCTCATTTTCTATACCACAGACCTTCAGAGAGACAAGACAATTGTAGTTTCCTCCTGAGACATTTCTGGGCTAAGCATCTCAATTTCCTTCACTTATTGCTCATATGACATGTTTTGGGGTCTTCCTTTGGTCAATGGATTCTCTCGTGTGTTTTGTTTTTCTTAATATTTGAAGCTGGAATAGGGTGCATTGTTCAACATGAAATAAAATAGGATTATCATCTTTTCCTGTTTGGGAAAGCAATTTCAATCAATACAATTTAAGATTATACTTTAGGAACAGAATTAAATGATTGACTCATCTGGAATATGGATCAGAGAAAGAACACAATTTTTTTCTCTAGGTCACTAGTTTTGCAATTAGTTTTATGAACATAAAGATATTACATGTATATTGCTCTCTATTACTTTTCACCTTATTTTTAGCCTAAAATGCCAGGTATTAAGAAAATTTCATCACCCAATCATTATCATCATCATCATCATCATCATTGTTATTACTTATAACTTTCACATAGATTTTAAAAACCTAAGCAAAAGGAAAAAATACTAAAATAATGATCAATTCTAGGAAAAACAAAAAGTTGTAGAACAAAGAAAACACATGAGTATACTGCTTTTAAGTCCTAGTCGTCTACTATCATAATATTACTATCATAATAGATTATAATCATATAATCTATGATTATAGAGCTGTAAGAATGGTAAGGGCAGAATAAGGATTTAACAAAATCGAGATGAGCAAAAATGAAAGAGAAGAAAAGAGAAGTATAACAGCATGAGCTTTTCACTTTCTACAACAGAAAGATAAATAGATTTATCACCTCAAACTGGCAAACCAACATATAACAGGATAAGCAAATTATTACAAGTACAGAAATAAATACTAGAAAAAACAGCTTAAAAAATTGAAAGTAAATCTATCTGAACAGGAGGTGTGGGACGTAGGGGATGGCAGTTTTTTTTTCTGTCCATTCAGTATTACTTGACTTTTTCTTTTTACTATATGCATTTATTATTTTGTTAAAAATAAACATTAATTGAGCCAGGCACAGTGGCCCGTGTCTGTAATCCCAGCTACTTTGGAGGCTGAGGTTAGGGATCATTTGAGTCCATGGGTTTGAGACTACCCTGGGCAACATAGCAAGACCTAGTCTCAAAAACTAAATAAACTTTTAATTTTAAAAAGTTTCACTGGAACTAGTCAATAAGTTCTAAGTTAGAAATCTATTAATTATCTCTTTTGCATCATTACCTAACATTTTAGAACAGGAAGAGGAAAGATGTCATTTTCTACACAATGTAACACTGCATTTGATATGGAGTTATCACTTGTGTCAGGGAGATAAATTTAATCACCCCTTTGGTGTCCTATTGTTATGAAGTGACAAAGTTAGTGCAATTTATTCAGTTTCTCTTGTTCCATTTTTAATGTGTCACTCAGAATTAGGCATTAATTTTGTGAAATGACTTAATTTTTGTTCTAGGTTTTCAAATTATCACTTCTGCCAGTTTGCTTTCCCCCCCAAATCAGAAATTTGAGTGAGAAGTTAAGATTCATTTCTCTGAATTATTTTTAACTCAGGGAAGAAAACTTTTCTTGGTGCATTATTTGCATTGATTTCTCCTAAAAACAATACTTCATCAAACCCAAGTAATAGAAAACTAAGGGATCATCCAATCCAGAATCTTTTTCTGAGACAAATAATCCATGGCAGTGAGGAAAGATCAGGATATCAGTCTGGTAGTGACGTTGGAGGTTAAGCAGCCAGTTCTTCCACTGACTGAGTTCTCTGACTTTCCAGCCTCTCTCTGTGCTTTGGTTTTAGCTCCGCTTGAGCCTGAAACTCACCTTTGATTAGCCCACATGCCATGGCTGCCTTCATCCTTTATCTTTTAGCAACTATTTCTTTCACTTTGCTAATGTGTGTGAGACAGTGGCTTGAGTAGAGACCTTGATCCTTCCTTTGGAGAGTCAGAACATGGACTTTAGAAGGAGTCAGTACTCTTCACTCTTTGTTTAGTTTTTTCTTTTTTTTTAGACTAGGTCTTGCTATATTGCCTGGGGTAGTCCTAATCCCGCAGACTCAAGTGATTCCCAGTCTCAGTCTCCCAGGTAGCTGGGATTACAGGTGCCTGCCACCGGGCTTGACTGCTTTTTCGAAATGAGGTCTCACTATGTTCCCGGGGTAGTCTCAAACCCACAAACTCAAGCGACACCAGGACTCTTGCCACCCAGCGCTTGGATTACATATACACGCCACCACACCCGGCTCTTCACCCCTTGTTTGTCCTTTGCAGGGCACACAAATGTTCCCCGTGCCCAGGGAAAGTAGAGGTGTTCATAGCAATCCATACTAGATCTCCAGTTACTGAGTGTGGATAGAATTTTTTTAGGGCAACAATGGACCAACACCCTCCACCACCACCCCAGCCCCTTCCATTACCTCTGTTCCAAAGAGGGTTGCTATAGGTTGTGTGGGAGGGAAAGGGTTTGGCCCCAAACTGTGGACACAGGAAGGTAAAAGTACACCCAGGGGATCTTTGCAGCCCTTGCTGCGAGGATCTGAACCGACCAGAACAAGGACCAAGTAGGCTGAGAAGGACTAAAACTCTTCTCAGTCACTGCAACACAGAGAGGTGCAAGGGGGTTAAAAACTGGATAATGTAGAAAATTCAAAGCAATTCCTCTCTTTGGTCTAGATGGTTGAAATAAAACATCATTATTGGAAAGTTTCCAAGTAGGAGGCAGAGCAGGCTACAGCTGTGGCTCTACCCCCGCAGCTTTCAGAAGTCAAGTTCGGCAAACATGGCTGCCCTGCCAAAGGGTGATGGTCTAACTGCAGTATCAGGCTTAAGAACAAAATGCCACTGGGTCTGGCAAATGAGGGTCCCCAAAATCATATGCTGCTGATGGCTTCCATGAAGGAAGACCACAAAAAAGCAGGAGGACTGCCTTTGCGGCAGTCATGTTGTCTTAAGGATTTCAACCATTAGCTATGCAATAAAGGTCTGCTAAAAAATAAAAATGAAAATAGTAACTTGCTCTTCCATCTCCTCTTTGCTTTTAACCATGTTTCCAAAAAGGCATCATAGAAAGAACATGTATTTGGAACCAGACAAACCCAGCTTCAAGTTTTCAGCTTCACATGTCTTATCCCTTATGAGGACATGGAAATGTGGAGAAAATCCTTCTTCTCCACTTTTCTACCCCAGGTCCCTGAGCAGTGTGCCTAACACCTAATAAATGCTCCATAAATATCTGGAGGCCCTTCTCACAGCTTTATTGGTGCTTCCACTCTTCTTTGTATAATGTAGTTTCAGGGGCCTTCACATTGCTCTCCTTGATCTGCTCTCTTCTATCTATAGACTTTTTAAAGTGAGACCTTGGAGGAAAAGAAAACATTTCAGTTGTGACCTGACCTGTCCAGAGTATGGACTGTAGCAAAACCATAACATTAAATCCTCTCTGTAAAGATTAATGTCATCCCATTAATCTGTATCCTTAAGGTCACTCTGTACACCTCACTTCTATACAGTGTAGGCAACTAATGTCACCTTAATAAAAAGGAAAAAACAAACTTATACATCCACCTAATCATTGGTTTTAGTTCATATTTCTCCACCTTGAGCATGTGGATAGCGTATCAGACTTTGATAAATGCTGTTGTAATCCCAAAAAACTCTGTCAATGATAGTTCCCTGGTCTACTAGAATAATGAATTATTGGAATATAGTTCTGTCTGCAGTGCTTAAGCTAAATAGAAGTTTATTTTTCTCTCATGGAAAAGTTTAAGCAGATATGCTTGCTTTATTCCATGAGATTTTCAGGGACAAAGGCTCTTGGAGTTAAACCACACCTAGGTACTGTCCTCTTCTGCACAGCACAAAATGACTCATCTACTCATGTCTTAGCATATAATATGCATCTTTGTTTTAGGGCATGACTCCAAAAGACCATTCTTTATTTTTGCTTATATCCGTTGCTAAAGCTTGGTCACATATTCTAGACCTAGCTGCAAGTGAGGTTGGGAAATTGAGTTTTTATTTTAGGTAGTTCAGGTAGGCTGAATAATGCCCTTTAGTCCCACCTCAAAGATACCCATGTCTTGATCTTGGGACCTGTGATCTTAGGTAGGAAATGAATGTTGCATGTGTGATTACATTAAGGGTATTGGGATAAGGAGATTATTCTTGATTATCCATTGCTTCTTGGCCTTCGGGCTAAGATCAAGTATACGCTCAATTGCCCAGGTTTAGCCAATGTAATAATAAAAGGGACTTGTAAAAGGAGCAAACATGTCAAAAGTCAGAGGATAGATGCTAGGAAAGAGAAAATTGATGATGCTGCACTGATGACTTAAAAGAGGAAGGAAGGGGATCACAAGCCAAAGAAAACAGACCACTTTAATTAAGGAGGTAGAGAAGTTATAGAATTTCTTCTGGAGTCTTCAGAAGAAATATAGCCCTGTTGACCCATTTTTTTATATTTACAAATTCTAAAAGAATATCCTTGTGCTGATTTAGGCCACTAAATTTAGGCAGCTGTAGGAAACTAATCCAGTACCCATTTGCTTGCTAAAATTTCTGTTACTATGGAAAGAAGAAAGGATAGAAGGTATAATTAGCCATCTCTAATTTAACTCTTTGGGGTTATGTTCTTAGGCCTATTCCTGAGGATCACCCCTTTCTTCCAAGTTGTCCACAAATATTCTTTTGCAAATGTTACTGTTTCTCATGCTTGATCTCACTGTCAAACTCCCAGCCCTGTTGTGCTAGGAATCTTTTATTTCTGAAAATAATTCCATCATCTTGGCCTTCTATTCTTCATGCAGCAGAAGTAACCAACCAAGTTACTCATTTTCTTAGGTTTATGTTGCAGAGGTAAGGTTGTTGAAAGCAGTAGAGCTCTCAGGGAGCAACCCTCCACCCATGAATAGCCATTTATCTTTCAGTAGGACGATCATTCTCCTTGGGACAGAATTCAGAAACAACAAAGATGCCAGAATCCTTACTTTTTTTTTTTTTTTTTAAGAAATGACATCCATCAGCAACATATATCAGTGTTCAGTTTATCACTTTGAAGTTTAGATTACTTCTAGTGAGCTTAGATCACCTCTATCGGGTGTATGGAGGCCTGAATCACTGCTGTTCTCTCTTGCCAATCAGAAAAGTACAAAGGATTCAGCTTTCCCTAGGGCCTCTTAGCAATTGCTCCTTTGCCTTCCAAAGGAGTGCAAATGCCCACATTTCTGGGCCTCCATATCCCCTTAGGCGTCAGCAACAGTTTCAGGGATGTTTGAGCTGATGCATCTGCTTACCTTAGCTCGCCCAAATCCCACTGCCTCTCCTGAGAGCCATGCACTCTCAGAGAAGCAGCCTCTGACATGACAGCTGGGATAATGAGGAAATCAAATAATTCTAAGGCTTCAAGTTTCCAAGAGATGAGCGCATTTCTTTGCTTTGTTCTCCTCACCTGCTCCATGTTCTCCCTGCCAACATTCCCTCTGCCCCAGATTCATTGGCAGTCAAGGCAGGAGCCTACTGCCTACGGAGGCATCCTCATTAAAATGCACCACTCTTGCTAATTAGGAGCCAAGGTTCTCCCACAGTGGGCTTGGCCTGGGTATTGCCATTATCTTCATAAATAGACTCTTTACTTTGCAAATGGCGCTGTCATACCCAGGCATTCCCGACCTGGCAAATGCTCCATGCATTCTTAAGCGGAGGGAATGTGCTAGTAGAAGGCAGAGGCACTCACGCTGATGCAGGGCCTCTGTCCTGACTTCACCCTGAGCTGTCTGGGCAGCAGACAGCCAACACAACGGCTGAATCTGCATGTGCCGCCATAGTAACCATATGGGACGGAACCATATGGCCCAGATTTTCTGGGAGAGCTGATTTCCTGTCATGTGAATCTTTACAGTAAAAGCAACTTGTTAAATATATAAAATGCCTAAATGGGATTTTAAAGTGATTGAACAATTTTACCCTTTTAAAAGCCTATTCTTATCAATAAATGGACAAAGGGGAGGGGGGAGAGAATGCATTTTTGTCTCTCAAAGAGGATTATGCATCTCATTTCTGAGAGTATGTTTCAACTATTTCTCCTATGAAACTCTGCTTCTATTTCTGCCTGTCTAAGTTTACGTGCCATATCTAGTACTAGTTCTATTGCAAGATCTGTTCTGAGTCCCTCAATATAATGTAATCTCTTTCTTTAAGCCAAGTCAGAGTTTTTGTTTCACTCTGGCTTTCCTGCTGCCTCTCTGTGTGAGGCTGACACTGCACCAGGTCCTGCGCTAAGCGTTGTATAGATGTCATTTCTAATTCTTCCAACAAATCTACAACATAGGTGCTACCCCCACTTTGTAGATGAGAAAATGAAGGCTCCAGGACATCAAGACCTGCCCAGGGGAACCTCTTGGCAAGGAGTAGAGCAAGACTCCAGGCTTTGAGTTGTGGCTGATAGTGGGTTTTATCTTCTGACTACATTGCAGATTATGAAAGGGAAAATTCTCTCTGTCATCTTTGCATTCCCCTTCTGCCTGAGGCACTGGAGAGTAATGAATCAAGGAAACATAGACCTTGATTACAACCTAATTAGGGAGACAAAGCATGTCTGCAAGAAAAATAGCTACAGCAGAAGGCAGCCTAGAAGTATACATGGTACAAGCAACACACCTTCTGCAGATGAGCATATATTCTGCGAAACTATGAAAGGCTGCTTAGAGGAGCAGGTGGCTTGTTAAACCGACACCAGTGTTAACACAAAACCCTCCTCACTCTCCAATGTGGAGTCTGGTCCACCTCAGGATGGTGTTAAAGGAAGATTCTGATGTGAGTCTGACTGAGTTGAGACTGATTAATCTGCATTTCTGACAGACTCCCAGGTAAATCCACAGCTAGGGAGAGCAAGGCTCTAAAAGACTGTCCTATGAGCCTGGAGAACAGCACCATACACCTGTCTCACAAGAGGTTGCTTACGTGCTTGGCCTGACTATCTACCTCACTCCTGGAAATCCGAGCAGCCTGTTCTATGATGATCCAAGAGTACAAGTCTGCACTCAGGAAAAAAGGACAATGTTCCAGAAAAAAGAAAAGACCAGTGAGCCAAGCATTGACCAATGATTTGCAGTGCAAGAAGTTGGGGTGACCCGTGTGGGGAAGGGGGAAGGGAGAGAAGGCTGAGGGTGTAGGGAAAATACGGAAGGGAGGGTCATCCCTAAGGGGAGCAATAGCATACAAATATGGCCAATGTTTGAAAATTAAAAAATAAAAATTAAAAACAAAAACAAAAGACTATTCTATGAACTTTAATTGGGGGGACCTGGAAGGGAAAAGAGCAGGGCAGGCAGAGTGGGGTTAGGGTTGAAGGGACTAGGAATGTGAGGAAAATGCAGGAGGAGTTGCTTGCTGTTGTCCCACATGCAGGACTCCATCTATCCCTGTTTGCCTGGAAATTCCTTGCCTGAGAAATATTTTTTTTTTTTGACACTAGGTCTCACTAATTTTGCCCATGGAACTGCAGGCTCACGTTGCCCGGGGTACCACAGACTCAAGCAATCCCCAGCCTCAGCTTCCCAGGTCGCTGGGATTACAGGTGAGCACCACCACGCCCAGCTATTTTTTGGGGGGACTAGATCTCGCTACATGCCTCTGCAGGACTCAAACCGGGATCCCTGGCCCCAGCCGTGGCTTCCTAGGCTGCCACCTACAGGCATGCGCCACCATGCCCAGCCAGCCTGAGAACTTTTTATTCATCCTTTATACATTCTTTTATTCAGAGGTCATTGTCAGTCAACTTTGCTGAATCTGTTCTGGCTAGTGCCTCTCTTACATATTGATGATGGTCAGTGCCCACTTGGGTCCTGTCTGCTTCCGCAATTGTTGTCTATCCCCTTAGGTCAATGATTCTGCTGTGAAGATCTTGCATGTGATGGACAGATGTCCTTTAATAAGCTGAGCTCACAATGGAGACTGAAGGGTGGGTCTGGAGATGGCAACCATCCACTACTAAAGATAGAAAGGAAGCAGAGCTAGGACAAGAAAGGAATTAGGAACCAGTCATCTATTGCCACAAGAATGCCATGGAAGAAACAAGCACAACACCCAGTGGTTTAAAACAAAACACACTTATTTCAGTCATGAGGGTGTGGGTCAGCGGGACAGTTTTGATGCCCACTAGATTCTCCCGGGGGCTTGCACTTGGTTGGCATACTGGCTTTGTTGATCTTGGCTGTGCTCTCTCACAAGACTGGGACCTCATCTCGGGTCCATGTGGTCTCATGCTAGCAGAAATTAGACCAGATTTGGACTCTAGTTTCAGGCAGGGCTCCAGGAGTGGGAATGATGTCTACAAGGTCTCTTGGGGTTGTGAACATACTGTTAAGTGATCTGGGAAATGACTCTTCCCTGCTCTGGCAGACAGGACAGCGAGGCCATCTGCATAGATTTGAAGTCTGAAACAGCTATGTAAAATCTGATGCCTGTAGAGAAATATTGGGTGGCCTCACTTACATTAGGGACAAAGGGAAAACAAACAATCAAACAGACAAGAAAAAATTTAAACTAATTTTTAGTAAAATTGAAGCATAGAGCATGAGAGGAGGAGGGGGGAAAATCAAGGGTGGGAGCAGCACAAAGACTAAAACAATGGTTCATAGGTGACAAGGTGGTGGGAGAACTCCAGGGTAGATAATGTGTAAAATAAAATAAATAATATAATAAAATACTTTTAAAAAATAAATAAAAAATAAAAATAAATAAGTTATATTTTTTTAAAAATTCTGATGCTTGGTAAAGCCAGTCTTTTCACCCTGCTGATGACCAAGGAGCAGACACAGAAGATTTAACAATGGAGACCAGGACTTTGCATCTCTGTAGTGGATTCTTCAGGGAGAAAGAGATGAAATCCTGCACTGCTATCCTTGGTGCTTAGATAACATCAGTTTATCTTTAAGTTGAGACAACTTAGAACTAGAAGCCTCCTCCCGCTCACCCTCCAAGAATAACAACATTGTTTAATGTCAACTACACAGTTGTTCCTACCTATATAAACTAAACTCAGACTTGTCTTTGTCAGAACAGTTCTTCAGAATAAAATCGGACTGCATCCAGGGTTCACATTCCCACTTTGACTATAATAAACACTATGTCTAAATGTCATCGAGACTTTTTTTTTCCTAGCTAATAATGCCTGGACTTTGATATGACACACCACAAGCTTGCTTGATTTTACTGGTCAAATCAAGTCACAGGGCCAATCCAGAGTCAAGAATGGGGAACAATAGGTTTTCCCATTTGATAAAAAGAGCAGCAAGAGAGTAAAAGGTCAAGGAGGCAAAGATCTCTTCAGGAGTAACAGCATAGCTAACTGGAAGGGGATAATTGGGGGAGTTTGCAATCAACCATCATACTTTTGAATTGATTCAGATCTTTGACTATTAGTAAGGGCATGCAAACTCCAGGGCACACAAGTGGGGGTGGGGGGGGGACTAAATTCTATCCCCTTTGGGAAATAACTGGGCTGCAAACCAGAGCCACATCAGTTACCCAAGGCAAAGTGTTCTTTGCCAGATGAACTTCTTTGCTACTTCTTCTCCCTACTGTCCAGCTGGCATGTGTTCATATAATTCAGACTAGGTCTAAAATTAGGGTGAGCAAAACATGATTAGAGAGGAAAATCTGCTTTAAAAAATAAAAAAAAAAAAAAAACTAAAACTAAATATAAATATTTTTACATTTAGCTCCATTCAGATTACCTACATTCCCACAATGTTGATACTTCGGAGTTGTTAGTGTACACATATTTTTAGTTTAAAATTTTGAATAGGTAACACATTAGCTGGAGCCTACACAAGTCCTCCCTCATACCCCCCACCACATGACCACTTAGTCCTCCTCAGAAGCAAGGGGCATTATTGTTTAATACAGCCTTCCAGAAATACACATGTAATCATATAAAATCAACACACATGTCCTCTCATTGACCCTAGCTATTTGATTAGCATTGTACATACAGAGAATTTTCCAAATCAAAACATAAATATGCCTCATTCTTTTTAAGGGTTTTAAGGGTTGCATAGTTTTCCATGGTGTGGCTGTATCAGAACTCCTTGAATCTGTTCCCCATTGATAGCCACTTAATTTGTCTCTATTCTTTTGCTATTATATAGCTAATTCTTGAGAGGACATGGTAGTAGCACTGTGATGAATTCAAAACTTTGGCCTTGTGAATGGACTGATTATCATCTGATTGGAGTTTTTGTCTTAGTTTATAACCTTGCAACATAAAACACATGCAAAACCCAGAAAAGACCAGGAAGATACTGATTTTGGCCTGCGCCCAGCACTTTGGTACTTTATGTACTAAGCAACCTCTAGAGGAAGCCATATGGGATAGTGGGGAGATGGGGAGTGAGCAGAATGATATGATTAAAAATACAACCAGCTATGTTGCATTTTTAAAGGGCTGTTGAGAACTGTTCAGAGGAAATGCCAGTTTGTTCAAGCATGTATTTGTGCTTAAGAGCTTTTCCACATTAGCTAGCTCTGCATTGCACCTATCAGCCCTTTTCATTCCAGAGGGTAAATTGAAGGTGTGCAGGACTGGTGTCCTGAAAAAAACTAATATATGGCCATGATAACTGAATTTTTAGGGTTCTCAGAAAAACTCAGAATTATTTAAATGCCACAATCTCCATTTCCATTCTGACATGCCAAGCCAGCTCTCTCCTCGTTTCCCCAGAGCCAAGATGCACACCATTTGCTTCCAAGCATCAGCTCCGGCACTGCCACCTTAGTCACCCCAGTTCTGTTGTTAAGAAAACAGATTCCTGGGTCCTCCCACCGCTGATTCATGGAACCAGCCTCTACGGAATTTATAACAAGCTCCCTAGGTAACTCAGAAGCATCATCAGAACTGGGAACTGTACCAAGGCAACAGTGCAGATAAACATCGCTGCATTTAGAAACCAGGAAGCTCAGTCCTCGTAGACTCATTATGTGGGGCACACCAAATGTTCCAAGTTCTGCTGCCGATGCTCAGACCCAAAAAAGACTTAACATTCTCTCTGACTTCCAAGGGTTCGAATGTGAGGCTCTGGCCCCTCCCAGCTTCCTGTCCGTCAAGTTTCTGGCAGGAACTGAGTGAGACTTTCAAGTGTCATTGAAAGAGGAACATGTGGTGGGGCAATGTTCACCTAAGGACTGGCCCAGATCTGTCCCTTCTGCCTCCCATTCATAGACACATTCAGGGTGAGTGGTGGCTCCCTTGAGAGAGGTTGGGGGGGACATCAAGCTCTAGCATTGGGTTGACTGGTAAGAAGCAAGTCAGGGGAGGTCGGTAGGTGTTCCACTTGGCTGGGGTTGCTGCTGTGGGGGTGACCCTGCCAAGGGAAGAGCAGCTACCTTCTCAAGGTGGGTTTGCACAGATTGAAACCATCTGGTGTGGGAGCAGGGAGAGTGGGGGGGATGGGAAGATTCAGGCACCCTCCCCCCCTCCAGGCAGAATGGTATTGTCCAGATTCAATTTGGGAAACTGCTTTTCCTAAAGGAAATCAGGGCTCCTTACCCAATCAAGGTTCCCATGTGTGGTGACTGTGGTCACTCCATGCATGTAGCTGTATTCGAGGCCTAAGGAGGGACCTGTGTCCCACTGGAAAAGAAATTGTTGGCTCTGGAAGTGGATGGTCAGGGTGGCCATGGCCTAACTTTCCTTGTATGTAAGGGAGACTAATTTTCCCACTTTTATGTAAATGCACTAAGTTTAACTTCCAGGCTCCAACCAGGATTCTAGAGAAGCAGGCAATAACACATTGTTATTTTAGGATGTGGCTGTGCAAATATATACTCTTTTTAAAGTCAAAAGCAGCTTCTTAAAGTCTTAATTGTGCTTTCCACTTAGTTCTCCATGAGTATGTAGCAAATTAATGATAATAAATCAATTAACCCTCTGAAAGTGATGCTAGATATAAAAAGAGATCCTCTCCTATGATATGAAGACATGATAATGTTCTTAAATACTCCAATGTCCTGAAATCTATGCTAGAATATTTGCCCACAATGATTTACAGTAATCTTTTGTGCTTTGAAAGCATGCCATCTCTGTGATGGAATAAATGGATCAAGGATTCACATGTAAATGTCTTCATGGATTAAGGAATTTGAGACAAATACTTTAGAGAGAACAAGAGAATACTGCTCTAACCCCTCTTTCTGTAAGTATTAATCCATGGTTAAATGAAGCAGGCATCTGGAAGCACCATTACTCTGTAGCTCCTTAGAGTTTATACTTGGGGCTTTAGAAGAAATAAAGCCCCTTAGCAGAGGCCAGAGTTTTAACAAGTGGTAAAGATTTTAACTAATAACTACTTATTGTGTTATTGACTTGGATATGAAAGGAATTTGGAGAGATGTGAAGGTGGAGGAGGAAAGGAGAGAAAAGACAAAGCCAACGGAGAGGAAAGAGAGACCCCATTTGGGGGAAGAGAGAGCAAGACAGAAGTCAGTGACTGCCATTACACATGGGGCTCTGAGGGCTGGAAGTGCAGTGGGAATGATCACAATAGAGCTAGAGGTAGATAGCAACTTAAATGGTCTCTTCAAACAACCAACTTTTGCTTTTCCCCCTTGATTTTACTTTCTATGTAACTGGTTCCTGCCTTTATCGTAATTATTTCTGGGTTCCACTATCTCTCTCTAGCTGCTTCCAAGATTTTGTCTTAGTTTGGATATTTAGTGGATATTCTTGTCTTAGTAGGCAATCCACCTGGCTGGGTCCCAGGCATATGTTCCAACTATATTTCTCTGTGTGAGGTTCTGATGTCAGTTCAGTTTTCAATAGAATGCTGCTTAGATCTGTGCCTCCATGTCAAGAACCCAGTATCAGTCTGGGAAGGAGGGAGTGGTCTCTTTCAAAGAACCATTTTTAGTCTCTCATATGTTACTTTGGGTCCAGTCTATGCAGGTAAAGCCTGCAGGTGAGCTCAGGAGTATGTAACTCATGTCCAACGTCCATCCCTATCCACCACCTCCCCAGTACTGAGTCCCATAATCTCTGCTTTTCATTCTCTAGTCAGAAAAATGGGGTTTAACACTCTTACTCTGTGCAAACATCCAAGAGTGTGCCTGCTTCTGGGGTTGTGGTAGGAAGACAAGATAAAGCAATGCCCTCTGAGATCATAGCTCCTCCAGTCAGAGTGGGTGGTTACACTTCCCCAGTGTACTGAGTGACCGTGGGCCCCACTCCTGCCATTGTCACCACTCCCTCAGGATCACCAGGACCTGGGGCACAAGAGGGCAGAGAGAAAGGAACCAAAGCATTTTTCCCCTTTGCCCTAAGCCCTAGGAATCTTCTACTTGTTGAGCCTAAAGTGGAGAGTTTCTGGAACTCTTTTTTTTTGAGACTAGGTCTCAATATTTTTGCCCATGGAACCACAGGCTCACATTGCCCGGGGTACCACAGACTCAAGCAATCCCCAGCCTCATCTTCCCAGGTAGCTGGGATTACAGGTACACATCACTATGCCCAGCTATTTTTTTGGGACTAGGTCTCGCTATGTTGCCCTGGGTGGGACTTGAACAGTGATCCCAGGTCCCCGTTGCAGCTTCCTAGGCTGCTGCTTACAGGCAGATGCCACTATGCCCAGTTGGAACTCTTTATCCACGGCCTGTCCTCACTTCTAGTTTTTAGACTGTGTCCTGAGTCCAGGTAAGGAGATAGGAGGGTAAATTTTAAAAAAGAATGGGGGAAGGACTTAATGTTTGTTCTATGGAAATCCTAGCCTTCTAGCATTTATTTTTTGGAGCTCTCAAATAGCTAGGCCATGCTTGCTTTCTGACTTGTACAGGGGTACTAGGTGGGAGAGGCAGGCTGGTGTTTGCTCACTCCACCTTCTGTGCTTGTATTTTGATTTGCAGGGATTCCTTCTAGCTTTGCTTGACAGCATGTGAACTGATGAACTGGGTTTTTAACTTTCCCATTTTTAGACAAGTTCACCAAACCAAAATCACTTAAAGCAGATATTTATCTACAGAGGAAATGTTTGGTTTCTTAGCCTTTTAGGCTGCTTTGTTTGCTCTTAAAGATCACAAATCAAAGAGAGAGTCTACTGCTTGTGCATTTCACATACCTGCTGAGAAAAGTATCCACGGTGCCTTAAGATGCCAAAACACAAAGTGAGCAAGGAACCCTTAATCTCAGGGTTGTGGCTTCGGAAAATAGGTCTCTGTCCATACAAAGACCGTTCTTTGATATAGGCCTTCGGATTTCACTGTAAGTCACAGAAAACCTTTAACAATCTTATTTTCTCAAAGCTTCTGAAAATAGACATTGGATTGCCAAGACTGGGGATGTTCTTTATCAAGGACTTCCGGGGAGATAAGATTTAATTTACTTTTCTGTTGGCCTTGTTTGGGGTGGGTGAATTCCAGAGAGTGATGTATGTTTTCTGTAAACTCAGCAGGCCATTGTTGAACAGAATTTCTGCAGTGGGAACATAATTTGGGTCAATGAATCATAAATTGTATTTTGGTAATTTGCCGAAGACAACACTAAGCACATAGCTATCCCAATGGGGAAAACTGGAAAGAGATACTCACAACTAAACAGCCTGGCTGGAGGGCAGGGGGGGAACTAAGTTAGACCTTCTGCCCAACAGATTGCACACTTCTCTTCAACCAATTAGTCATTGAGTAGATAGGAGCTTTCTGTCCCTGCAACTGTGGGGAGAGGCTTTGAAGCAATGAACAAAGACTGCATAGCAACAGCCAACAGGAACATGGCGCCTGAACTGAGCCCCCCAAAATGCTCAGATGACTGACTACCTTTGTTCAGTTTATCAACCCATAAACTTGTCCCTTGGAACAAAGCCACAGATATTAAATACAATTGCCTTGCACTACTGCTGTCCTAGTTTCTGTAGGTTACAAGAAATAGCCAGTTGCTACTGCAGTTTGATTTGCCCTTCTTTTTGCTTTGCAGAATTTAGGGGAAAGGGGGAAGTTATTGTTATTGGTTTGGTGGGCATATAATGGGACAAAGAGTCATAGAAAATAATGATTTATTTGTTAGATGTGGTCTTTCTTCTGTACAATTTTACCTGCTTTGTAAGTAAAGAGATGGATGAACACCAATCACAGCCTAAGGTCACCATTATTCATTCCAGGAATTAAATCTAGGACCCTCAGCTTGAACACCCTTCTGTTTAGCTCATCAGAGCCTTGGGGGAAGAGAAGAATTTTACCTGAGTGTTCACACAAAACCAAGGTCAGCCGACTGTATTTACTCTCTACTCCAGTCTCTCTACCAGTCCTCCAGAGCTTTGCTCGATGAGATCAGCTGTCCTTTGTTGCAGACAAGGACACACAGGAAAAGTGCAGTTTAATCGCAGTAGGAAAGATTTCGATTCACTGTGAGAAGAAATTATTGGACTCTTAACAGGGTTGAGTTGCAAAATCTTCCTAAAGATTTGAGACACCTCTCTGTCTGGGGGAGTTGAAGGTAGTCCTTCCGGAAGCCCAACTCCCAGAATCATGCCCTCAATGTCTACCATTCTATACATCTTACTAGTGAAGAGGGTTCCGGTTCTGGCCCTCAATACTGGTATTGCGCTGAGGCAGATACCTGGTCACTGGACAAGGGAAGTGACCTGGTCCATTAGGGAGTAGTCTCTCAGGCCCACCAATTTCACTCTCCAATAATACAGGCAGGTAAATTCAGGAAGAACTGCCTTTCTCCACTGCTCCACCTGTTGGGAATCAGAGGAATAGACCAAGCGGCCTAATCGCAAGCCAGAGAGAGGGTTTTTGAGAACTTTTAGTCAGAATTGAAAAGAGGACTGAAGACACCAGTAAGGAATGGAAGGAATCAATTATTATTGATCAAGCAAGAGAACAGGAGACAGAGCTGTAGGGAGACCTCTCCCAAGCACCAGGGGTACCCTGTCTGGAGACAGACTTAGGGATACATGGGTTTTAGGGTTAAGGTTCGAAAACAAGAATTAATCTTTATTGGCTGAAGAAACAAAAGGAATGTGGGCTAGGTCAGAGTTCATTACTCATATGTTGTGGTGAGTTGTGGGCATTAATCTCCTGTACACATGTACCTGTAGTTTCTGCTTTAAATTTAAATTTTAAATTTTAGAGATGATTTACAAATTTAGGGTCCATTGCACTGAGGGCACCTGTCCTGGTTTCAGGTTTTTTTCCTTTTCTTTTCCTCCATTTGCTAAACAACCTGTGGCCTGTAATGATAACTTTGTACATTGGTTAAGATTGTGCCAATTACTTTTGTTAGTAGAAGCCCAAAATGGCCTATGCTGATCAGTAGTTTGTTATTTTAGGGCTTAATTAATTTCACTATTTGGGGTTCTTAGTCACCAGATTTTTTTTTCTTGTGTGTTTAAAGGACTTGCTACCAGGTAGTTTTGATTTGTTGGAGATCAACAAATTTCTAACTGGGGCTTGAAGTGAAACAGTGAGAAGGAAGACTATTAGCAACAAGTTTGAATGCCATTGTTCTTTAAGCCATTAAGTCTGAGGCCCACCCTATATCTGTCTCCAGCTGGAAGATTTCTATTCTCATGGTAGACCAGTCTGCAGGGCTAATGTGTTTTACAGGAAGAAGAAGCAACCTTCCTTCAAGGGCTGCAAAGCTAGGAGAAGGGGGAGCAATTGCCTTAAGTTTCTCAAGGGGCACAGAAATTCATCTCCAAAATTTAGGAGACATTGGTCTCAGATCCATTAGCACTGTCCTAAAGGTGGACTTTGAAAAACCCATTGCAATCACTTGGAACTATGGGTTCCATCTAAGTCAGTACAATTAAATCAGAAAGTTGGGGTGATAGGGCCCAGGACTCATATATTAAATGTGTGCTAGGTGGTAGGACAGGGATGAGAAGCACCATGCAAGAACATAGGAGAGCTGATCCTCAGGGCCCTCTTTCAGTTCTTTCTGATAGTTCAAATACAGCTGTTTGTCTAAGGAAAGACAAGCACAAAAGAACTCTACCTGCATTGTTGCAGTTACCTGATTTGATTGTTTCATGGGAGTATTAGAGCCCCAGGTGTTCTTCTCTGAAAGTAGGTGACCCACTGGCTGGCTGGAGGGCAGAGGTAGCCACTTCAGTGGCCCAGTTTCAAGAGCTCAGGAAGACAGAACCTGTGACTTACACCAGGCTCCCTAGCGGGCCTGGCTCTGTGAGCCTATTGCTAGGCTAAGGGTCTCCAAGCTGCAGATGGCAAGTTGCTGACTTGTCCAGCAGACCTCACAGGGCAGAAGGTGTACACGCTCCAAAACACAACTGGGCAGTTGTCTGAACCGCAATGGGAGTACAGTAAACTCTGAAGGCCTAGTGGCTGGGAATGCAAAGGCAACAAAGCCCCAGGCATAGGAGGACAGTTCTGGAGTGGTATCATCCCAGGTTCAAGTCACCCTGGGTACAGCTGCCAGCCTTTGGGCATATTACTTGATTTAGTAATTAAGTCAATTTGAGTTCCATTATCTGTTAAACAAGGATAATGATAGCAACAGTGAGGATGTGTGTTGTGATGATTCAGTAAAATATGTTGTGATGATTCAGTAAAATAATGAATGTGATACTTAATATAATGCCTTCAATAAAAACTACTTACATTTACTTTGTTGGGGTGAACATTACAGTGGAGGCCATGGTGGTGATGGGGTGAGGAGAGACGTCTTCAATGGCAGGGCAGTGGAGGAGGTAACTGGAAGAAGTAGGAAGAAAAGGCATTGGATAGGCCCCCAGACTGGTGCTGGCAGGCTCTACTCAAAGTACCCCTGTGGGCAGGGGAAGGGGCACACCTCCATCATGTCTGCCTACACTTTAAGGACAAGAGAAGCTATTACTTGGCTCTCAGTTCTCTTTATCAGCTCTGGAGATTCTGAGTAAGAAAGTTGGGGTGGAGCCTTTTTCTGGGTGATTTTGCTGCACAGACATGTTTGAGAACTATGGCACAATCCATTCAGAACAATGAAAAGAGCCATTTACTCATAGAGCCTGGCTTGTTTATAACCATCCACATTGCAGTCTTGAAAAACGAGCAGCTTCTAATGCTTCCCTGTTCCCATTGTTTCATCAACTCATATTTGCTGTGCTTTAACACACTCTCTTTTCCCTCTTACTTGTCCCAACTTGCACAAGTTTTCCTCCAGAGTCTCAGGGCCTGAGTAATATATTGTTCTTCTCAAAATTGACCCTTTCCACTGGACCTGAGCTTGTGCACGCTGATGCTTTCCTGTCAGCGGTAGCATCTTTTGATCTGTTTCAGCGCAGTCTCTGTGCCCATTTCGCTTCTTTGAGAGTCTGTCAGTTTGATCTGAATGCCAGCTGCCTCTAGAGGGCAATAGCAAGATGTTGCCAGGTGTTATCACTCAAGAAGGTAAAGAGAACCAACTCTCATGAAAGCTGATGCAACTTTACCTACTGGATTTCCAATTGGGCTGACAAGACTGAAGCCAACGTCTTTCTGCACTTGGGAAAGGGCAACGTGATGCCAAGAGGAACCAGTGATGTTAACAGGCTTCAGGTGAATTGCAGGACTGGCCAGGGGAAGATGAACTGTAGGGACAGCCAAGGCCAGGTGTTGTTGGTTTCTCCCGTGTTCTTGACATGTGACCTACCAGTCACGTGTCCTGCAGTAATTACTTAGTATCTGTTATAAGGGTCTGAGCAGATGACCCAGAAGATGCTTGTTCTCATGGAGCCAAGGGCCAGTGGACATCAACTCTCTATACCATTCTTCACCTATTGAGGATGATGTTGAATGATAAAGACAAATAAATGATCTTTTCTGAGCTGTTTTGCATATCTAGGACAAGTTTTAATTTTGCTTCATTGGTTCTTCCTGTGCTCCACTGTGGTTCATCGGTTCTCCCCATGTTCCACTTTGGGGCAATACAATGACAAGATGGAAATGAAGATAGGAAAGGAAAAGGGAAGTAGTTGGCCCAACCTGTCCCAGATGTATTTGAAGTGATTATTGATATAATTTCCCTGTGCCATGCCATGCTTAGGGTAAACTCTATTCATTTGTTCAATCATTTGCCAAATATTAACAACAGGCCTACTGTCTTCCAGCCACCGGGCTAAGTCCTGGGAGGTCAAAGTCAAATAAGACAAAAAACCTCAATCCCAATAAATTTTAGTTCAGTTTGAAACTGGACTAAATGAGGATTAAAAATTAATGTGGACTAAGAGGAGCAATTTTATAATCAGAAAGACCTATTCTAGTCTAGTCTAGTCTAGCTTAGTCTATTCTAGTCTATTTTTTTAATTTTATTTTTGGATTTTTTACAATATATGATGGTATAATTGCTGATTCCCATGGGAATACCCCACCACACCACATCTGCCCTGGTTACTTTGCCTCCTTTCTTTTTGTTGTTTGTCTATGCTTAGCCCTTTAGTCTTTTTTATTTTTTTCCTGGATCCATTTTCTCATCCTTGGTGAAGGTGCGATTTCCCGTCCCTTCCATTCTATTTATTCTATTCTATTCTATTCTATTCTATTCTATTCTATTCTATTCTATTCTATTCTATTCTATTCTATTCTATTCTATTCTATTCTATTCTATTCTATTCTATTCTATTCTATTCTATTCTATTCTATTCTATTCTATTCTATAAAAAGGTAGGTACAGAAAGACAGGGGGGCAGAAGAGAGATTGGTCAATTTGACCTGAACAAATCAGCATCATTCAACCTAAGTTTGAAGGATGGGATGACTTCACCAGGCAGCCAGAAAACAGCAGAGGAAAAGCACCTGTGAACAGTGGGGCTAGACAGGAAATGACAGGTATTTTTATAAACCTGAGCACAGAGAATGACTGATGACATTGTGTGGGGTCAAAAGAAGGAAGAGAGGCTGGGCACGGTGGCTCGTGCCTGTAAGTGTCAGTCTATCAAGCGGCTAGGGCTAGGGATCGTGGTTCGAGTCCCGCCTGGAACCCATAGTGAGACCTAGCTCCAAAAAAATAGCTGGGTGTCATGGCGTGTGCCTGTAATCCCAGCTACCTAGGAAGCTGAGGCTGGGGATTGCTTGAGTCTGGTACCCTGAGCAACGAGAGCCTGCGGTTCCGTGGGCAAAAATAGCGAGACCTAGCCTCAAAAAAAAAAAAAATAAATAAATAAATAAATAAAGAAGGAAGAGAGCTAGTGATTGGCCATGGGTAAAGAGTCAGCAAGTGACCCTGGGGACTAAGGCAGTGTGAGAAAGAGCTGCCAGGCACCATGGCTGTTGGGCCATAGTGATATGCCCACCTCTATGGACCAGGGTTAGGTTGCTTCCTTAAAAAACAGGTAGATGTAGTTATTTAAAGAAGTGAGTAAGACAGACAAAACTATATCTACCACAATCAACTTCATTTAGGTTTAAAAAAAAAAACAAAACGAGTGAGGAATTGAGCTTGGGGAAGAAGGGGCAGACTCAAAAACCTTTACAAATTTGAATGAGCCTGATTTGGTGACAGAAATGAAATGGCAGCAGAGAGGGAGAAACAGGAAAGCTTTATAAAAACCCAGGGTTCTCACACAGATGAGTAAGATGGGGGTGGTGGATTTATTTGGAATAAAGAAAACTGGGTGGGGGTGGATAAGTAGGTTTGAACCCACAGGGAGAGTAGGTGCAGATGGGGAGTTCAGTGGGGGAGGGGTGCTTTAGTAGACTGCATGGGGGTTCAGTGAGAATATATCATTTTCATAGAGGCTGGTCAGGTATGGGGGGGAAGGGTCAGGAAGAGGTAATTAAGGCTGAGAGAGTGCGACCTGGGGGAGCCTTCCTCAGGAATGACAGTGTCCTAGTCAGCAGTCCTAGAGCAAAGCAAGAGTGAGCCTTGCTCACAGCAGGGCGGGACTTGACAAGGGAATCTTAGCCACAGTTCTTGGGTCAGAAGGTGGGTTAGAGTCAATGGTGAGGGTTCTGGAGTTGGTGGTCCCTGAGGAGGTGAAGTAAACTGGCAGGAAGTAGGGAGGGGATTAGGGTAGTGGCTAGTTGGGTTGGTATTAGGTGATCTGGATGCAGCGAAGAGCAGGACTCCACAGAAAGTCGACAAGAACGTGGTCACATACTCTGAATAATAACAGGTACATGTCGGTTCCTGGATTCAGGTAACATATATTTGTTTCAACTCCTCAAGCAAGTAGTAAAGGAAACTTCTAATGAGCTCAGGTGGGACCAGATTTCCACTGGTTCAAGGCAGCAGCGCTTTAGCTGAGACTTTAGATGAGGGATGGGAAGAGTCATGAGGGTGGGTGAGTTGACTCAAGCCTGATCCAGACACCCTCATGACATCTGCCTTACTGAGTAGCTTTGAGATATGGGATGGCAGCCTCAACTCCACTTCTCTTTTTGGGGACTGTTTGGATGTCCCTAAACAGTAACCTTTAATAAAAGCTAGGTGGTTGAAAGAATCTATGACTGGAGGCCTTTCCTGTTTCATGTGGAGCAGTGAGTGAACTGTAGGCTTGTGTAGTTCATGCATGGTCAATGACTGTGCAAAGGTTGATAGGTCCCCAGGGAACTTGTTGGTGCTCCCTGGCACCCCTACCAGTTAAATATGCCTGTCAAATGAGGGGTTGTCTGGGAGCAGGTTGTTCAGAGGTGCTGATTTCTGGAGAAGAGTTTCCTTGCCAGGCTCACTGGCAGAAAACACAAGGATGGTGGCGTCCCCGTGGATTTGGGGGAAGGCTGGTTGGCAAGGCTACAGGAGGCTCCCAGCTGCTAAAACTCTCTCAAATGGTTTTGTGGACTCCAAGGGAGGCATGGGGGCTGCCAAGGACATGACATTTCTCATGCTAATTAGGAAGGGAGGCAGCAGACACAGCCCCACTGATCTATGTTTTTATGTCAAACATCAGACCTTATCTAAGTACAGGTGAGACAAGGGCCTCCACTTTGCATCCAGTCCCAGGGTTTACAGGGCCAGGACTTTAGTGCTCATCTTTCTGTCTTCTTGCAGATTCAGGGTGACCAATCTTAGTTTCTGCTCATGCTGCTTCTAAGAGGGTCACTATCCTCTTCTAAGAGGGTCACCATCCCCCTACTTCCTGGTCCATCCTAAAACCTATAGTGGACCATAGCTAAGACTGGGATCTCCCATGGGAATGAAGAGGGAAATAGTCACCTTAATACTCCATACTTACTAATTTGTTAAACTCACCTACGAGGAACAACTCCTCAAATCAGTGGGCATTTTAAGGGGAGAATGTGCCTTTTTTTTTTTTTTGCAAGTGAACCTAATGCTGTGTGTGCATGTGTGTGCATTTGTGTATGTGCATGTATGTGTGCATGTATATGCATACATGAATTTAAAAAGATTTGCACAGCATTGGAAAGATGTCCATAATATATTATTAAAAGGAAAATACAAGTTTCAGAGCAGTAATTTACTATTGGTGTCACAAGTATGTTGTGAATACACATCCTTGTTAAATAGAGAGAAAGTCTGGAAGAATATATACTCAAATATTAGCAGTGCTTTTCTCCATATTATAAGATCCAGGGTGGTATGTGCTTATATAGATTTTGAACTTTGGCTTCTTTTATGTATTGTTATTTCTAATTTTCTAATTTCTAATTTTTAATTTTCTAATTTTTTTAATGAAAAAAAGAATATATATAGTATATTATATGTAGTAATAACACAGCTATTACTAGTTACAAATATAAGGCAACAAGAGACTTAAACGACCTCATATCCAGATACCATTTTTAGAACAAGTACTAAAAATCAAGATGAATCTATAAGAAATCAAGGCAATGGACTGTGCTCCCCCAAATTTGTATATTAAAATCCTGCCCAGAATTTAGTGGTGTTATGAGATTAAGGTGGAGCTCAGTAGGTGATTAAGATTTAATGGAGGGGAGTCAAGAATGGGAATACTTCTTTTATATAAGGGATCCTAGAGAGAGACCCTTTGCCCACTCCATCACTTACAGACGGTGCAAAGTGAGTGACCTATGAGCCAGGAAGCCTGTCCTACCCGGATTCTGTTTCTGCTTCATCTTTCCCGGGCTGTGAGGAAAACATTTCTTTCGTTTATAAGTGACCCAGTTCCTGGTATTCTGCCACAGCAGCCTTAACAGATCTCCTGGATTGTCATGCACATCTCTGCTTAAGTGCAAGGAATCCCCAGTGTTAAACCATCTCAAAAACGGGTTCCGGGAGTCTATCCACGCAGGAAACCATCAAGGTGACAAAATTGATGTGGAATCTGATACAAAGATGGAGATGGTGTGGGAGGTAAATATAAACACGACATTTGCTAGATTGCAGGCTCACTGGATTTTTAACGCAAATTTCCTGTGAATTGCGTGATGTTCTCACGATTGGGTTGGGCTCCTAGGTTGTTGCAAGTAGAATTCATTCTATTACCTTTTTTTTTTTTAATTTAGGAAAATCCTTTCTCTATTACCCATCCAGCACCCGATCCCCTATTCTAGGATCATAAACCCCACTGCAAAATTTAAGTCACTGAGTTTTTTGGCGTCTGACACAGTTGAAAGTGTGAAATGCAGCCATCTGGCAGGCCAGGAAGCAAGTGGTTTTGAAATATTTATTTTCACGAAGCATTAGCTGTGATTTTTAACCATGTAGTGGGAGTGCTGAGCAGAAACAAAGCTTGGGGCTTTAGGTCAGCCAGACAGGATACTCTGCTGAGTTATTTTTCCCGTAGGAAAAAGCAGGTTACAGGGCTAGAGGGAAAGAGGAACAGCTTCCCTTTTGCTTTGTCGGTGCTTTTGTGTTTTTAGCAGGACTTCGAGTTGAGAGAAAAGTGTGCTGATGCTGAAATTAATAACCCAGGATGCTCTTGGAGGCTCATGAGCTTTACAGGGCTGGGTGATTAACAGGAGGGGAAGAAAGTTCATCTTAATCAGTAGGGTGAGTTTAAATTTTGGGCTCCCCGGTAAAGAATCTGCAAGGGTCATTACCTTGCATTAATTACACAATAAATAGCCCTTCAGTGGAAAGGGGGCATCAGTTAAGGGAGGGAGGGGGGATGGCAATTCGGGTCCCCTTTGAGTCATAAGTCACATCCTGAATCCAGAGACAAATCCTCCCTTCTGCATTTGCTGTAGAGAAGTTAAACAGACCAACCCCTTTTTTCAGGGTGGGAGGAGGGTCCCCTTGTCCATATCAGGTGGCGTCATTATTTGCTTTTTCTCTATTCACTGTCGTTAGGGGGAAAATGACAAAGAATTTTTTTTTTTAATTTCCAGCTGAAGCAGTGACTCTTGGATCATTTTTACATAGGAGATATTCTTGGGGCTTTTCCAGATTATTTCAAGAAGGCAGGCTCTTTCTGAAAATGAGCATTCTGCTTCTGGGTTAATTTTTGAAGACCATCTGTGATTGATTTACTAGAGTGCTAATAATATTTTGCTTTCCTCTGTTTTCTCTCCAAAACATTCTAAACTTTTTCCCTAATCCTGTATACCCAGTTCAGCTGTACAGAGAATGTCACATTATAGGGCTTCATGATATTTACAGCTTTCTGGGAGGCTTACTTGTGGACTGGTGGTTCCTCTCTTAACCTTTACATTGATTGTAGCCATCTTCTGGTTAAAACCAAAGTGCTCCTGAAAGTTGAGAGTTTATGTTTGGACTAGTTTCTCTATGACACACATGCAAAAAACCACAGCAGAGTGAGAAATCAGTAAGAAGGATTCTGCTGAGTATGGGCCAAGTACTAGCAACTACTGGTGGGTGTTGAGATTGACACTGTGCTAGGCACTGGAGATGATGTCATTTAATCCTTAGTAACTGTCAGGGTTGTGCTAGCACAGCCATGCACTACAGGATTTGCAAAAGTTAAGCAAGGAGCCTAGGGATTTTTAAATTTTTATTTTGGTAACTAAGTTATCATTGACACATGCCATCGTAAAGTATCCGATATGATCATTTGCTATAACTATGTATTGTGATGTACACATTCATCATGTTTTCTTGGGTTGAGTGGTAAGCATGCTTAACATGTGGCTCTTAAGATGACAGTTCACAGATGACTTGATAAGGGGAGTACCTTGGGGTAACAAATGATGTAAAAATAGATATATGTGTGTGTATAATCAGTAAAAAATATAAATGTATAAAAAATGATGAACTTTCTTGGCAACTTTCAAGAGGACAATGCAGTGTTATTAACTACAAGTGCCAGGCTGAACATTAGTGCCTCAGAAATTATTCACTTTATAACTGAAGTTTTATATTCTTTGAACACAGCTCTTCCACTTCCTTAGACATAACCATCTCCCCTTTCCCCCCACCCCTGGCAACTACTATTGTACTGTTTTTTTTTAATAATTAAAAAAATTTTTTGTGGGAGTAAAGCAAGTTACATAGATAGGTATACATATTACAATACCATAATTATGAAATTATATTATTCTACTGTTTTTCTATGAATTCCAGTTTGTTTTTTAAAGATTCCATGTAAGTGATGACACACAGTACTTGTCTTTCCCTGTCTTCATCAAAGTCTAATGGCAATATTGGGACATTTGGATCCAGATCATTCTGTACAGTAACTAATGTTTGTCCACCCAACACTGTGCAGGAAGCAGAGGGGAGGCAATCAGCTCATCCCCTTTAGAAAGTCATTTCTCTACTTGGGGGGGGGGATTGGAGGCTAGGAATCACGTGAGTCTGTAGGATCGAGACTACCCAGGGCAACATAGTGAGACCTAGTCTCAAAAAAAATAAGCCTGATGTGGTGACACATGCCTTTAATTCTAGCTACCTGGGAGGATGAGGCTAGGGATCATTTGAATCTGTGGGGGTTCAGGACTATTCTGGGCAACATAGTGAAACCTATTCTCTAAAAAAAAAGAAATTAAAAATTAAATTATAAAACTAGAAAAGCCATTTCTATCTTTAACTAGACTCCTTAGTGCCAGATATCATGCCCACACCCAGAGGTGATTTTGCTCTCTTTGCACAGTGGTTTATTGGTGTTAATAGAGCCTATTTAAAAAAACAGAGGCATCTCTTGCTTAGAGCAGTTATGCCAAGAGAAAGAACAGGCAACTCTGCCCCTCTTGGCACTGGCTACTAGGGTTTTGTCTCCTGCTCATACATCTAAGTCAATCAAGAGCAGATGATCTGGTCTATTTCCAGTCTTCTGTTGATATTGCTATTGTGCCCATGTGGTTCCTTAGAGATGCTTCTACGGAACGTTACAGTAGGAGCAGCTAGTCTATTTTCCTTGACACTGCCATATACAGGCTGGGCATAACCTTGTTCCAACTTTGTGTTATTGTCCATCTCTTGCCTCTGCCATCCTCATACATCTGATTGGTACTGAAGCTGAGTCAGAGTCTCTTCCCAGGAATTAAGAATTGGGATTGAGCAAGGTTAATGGATGGTCCTGGAGCATGTGAACTTGGGGGAATTTCCAGCAAGTAGACTGGTGTATCAAAAGAGCTGGTGCTCAAGTAGAACAAAATAAATCAGTTACAGAGCGAAGAGCAGAGACAAACATGGACAACAAATAAAGAGAACGTGTCTGTCTCTGCTCAGTCCTCTTCTTTCGACTCTTGGTCCTGGACACAGTTTAAGGCTTTGCTTATTATTTTTAAAAATAATTTTTCACATATAGGAAAATCAAGCAAAAGGCCAGGAGAAAAAGTTCAAACAAGCTAACAACCAAACTAAAGAACACAACTGGAAAGGGGGTTGGGGGAGATGGGAGGTAGTAGACAGGGAAGGAAGGTAGTGGGTGGTCCTCAGGAAATAAAAAGATGTGAAACATATAAATAAACAAATTAATTAATTAAAAATAAAAAGTAATGTACTTTAAAAACAAAAATAAAATAATTTCCCACTTAAACTAACTTGAGAGTTTCTAAACTTGCAAGAGAGAATTCTATGATTAGTAACCCATATTACCTGTCACTGAAGCCATGGAGATAGCTTGACTTCATTTGCAGGTGAATTAATTCTGCTCAGTTCTAAAAAATACTTTATCTCCCATTTTTACAAGTTAGGGAAAGGGTTATAGATCAGCACCACTAGTAGAGAAACAGCTTAAAAGCAAATGTCCTTTTGAGTGAGCATCTGTTATCTCCGATTATGATTGACAGCTCATTATACCACTGTTGTTTTCTTTCTTTCTTTTTATCTTTCTGTTGAAGATGAGAGGCAGGAAGATGTCAGCTCTTTGCTTTTGTCACAAATCAAACAGAAGCCACGAAGCCTGCAAGGGTCTCAGCAGCTGACCACAGGAAAGTGAAGGAGCAGGTGTCTCTGGGTGTCTACAGAATCCCAGCTGTGGGATCAAAAGAACTAAATAAAGTCAGATGCAAAGTTTCATGGCAGAGTCAGGCTGCAGTCTCCCTGCTTGCTGCAGATACCCTGGAGGGATGACCCAGTGGGTAAGAAGGAATCTGTATTTCTTTCTTAGAACTGCTGTCACAGCCGGGCACGGTGGCTCGTGCCTGTAAGCTTCAGCCTATGAAGCGGCGGGGGCTAGGGATCGCGGTTCGAGTCCCGCCTGGGGCCCGTAGCGAGACTTAGTTCCAAAAAAAATAGCTGGACGTGGTGGTGCACGCCTGTAATCCCAGCTACCTGGGAAGCTGAGACTGGGGATCGCTTGAGTCTGTGGTACCCC
>PVHY01016207.1:0-35446 GCA_004024945.1 Uropsilus gracilis | reverse complement strand
CAATGGCCGTGCAATCACTTGATGAGGTCACACGATTATGACATCTCGAATGAGGTCATCGAAACTCTGACATCACAGTGAGGTCATGCATGACATCATTCCTGCATGACATCACAGCGTGAAATCTCAGTGAGGTCATCGAATAACTATCATCACGGCATGGCCTCATTCTTCCATGTCATCACTGTTTGATTTCTTCTGCTTATGACCTAACAGCATGAGGTCACAAAATCTGTGACATCAGCTGATGAGGTCAGCATGTTTATGACATCACGAATGATGTCATCACGGCCATGACATCACAGCAAGGTCATGCATGATAACATTCCTGCGTGACATCACAGCTTGAAATATCTGTGAGGTCATCAAATATCTATCATCACGGCATGGACTTATTCTTCCATGGCATCACTGTATGATTTCTTCCGCTTATGACCTAACAGCTTGAGGTCACAAAGTCTGTGACATCAGCTCATGAGGTCAGCACGTTTATGACATCATGAATGATGTCATCACGGCTATGACATCACAGTGAGGTCATTCATGACATCATTCCTGCATGACATCACTCTATGACATCTCTGTGAAGTGATTGCCATTGTGACAGTAAGATTTCATGTGCTTATGACCTGACAGCAGGGGGTCACAATGGCCGTGCAATCACTTGATGATGTCACACGATTATGACATCACGAATGAGGTCATCGAAACTATCACATCACAGTGAGGTCATGCATGACATCATTGCTGCATGACATCACAGCGTGAAATCTTATTGATGTCATCAAATATCTATCATCACGGCATGGCCTCATTCTTCCATGGCATCACTGTATGATTTCTTCCGCTTATGACCTAACAGCATGAGGTCACAAAACCTGTGACATCAGCTGATGTGGTCAGCACGTTTATGACATCACGACTGATGTCATCACGGCCATGACATCACAGCGAGGTCATGCATGACATCGTTCCTGCGTGACATCACTCTATGACATCTCTGTGAAGTGATTGCCATTGTGACACCACAGCATGATATCATTTCTTTGTGGTATCACTGTAATATTTCATGTGCTTATGACCTGACAGTAGGAGGTCACATTGGCCCTGATATCCCTTGATGAGGTCACACGATTATGACATCACGAATGAGGTCATCGAAACTATGACATGATAGTGAGGTCATGCATGACATCATTCCTGCATGACATCACAGCGTGAAATCTCAGTGAGGTCATCAAATATCTATCATCACGGCATGGCATCTTTCCTCCATGGCATCACTGTATGATTTCTTCAGCTTATGACCTAACAGCATGAGGTCACAAAGTCTGTGGGATAAGCTCATGAGGTCAGCATGTTTATGACATCACGAATGACGTCACACATCTCAGTGAAGGCATTGCCATTGTGACACCACAGCATGATATCGTTTCTTTGTTGTATCACTCTAAGATTTCATCTGCTTGTGACCTTACAGCAGGAGGTCACAATGTCCGTGATATCCCTTGATGAGTTAACACGATTATGACATCACGAATGAGGTCATCAACACTATGACATCATGGTGAGGTTATGCATGATATCATTCCTGCTTTTCATCACAGCGATAAATCACAGTGAGGTCATCAAATATCTATCATCACGGCATGGCGTCATTCCTCCATGGCATCACTGTATGATTTCTTCAGCTTATGACCTAAGAGCATCAGGTCTCAAAGTCTGTGGCATCAGGTCATGAGGTCAGCATGTTTACGATATCACGAATGATGTCATCACGGCCATGACATCACATTGACAACACGCATGAGGTCATTATATCTATGACATCAAGCATGAGCTGTTCCCCTCTATGAGATCTCAACATGAGGTCATCACCATTATGACATCCAGCATGAGATCATGGCCTTTGTGACATACATCATCTCCTCTGTAACATCACATCCAAGGTCATCACCTCTATGACATAATGCATGGGGTCATTGCCTCTATGACAGCAAGCATGATGTCATCCCCTTTATGATATCACATCATGAGTTCATCAGCACCTTGACATCAGATTTGATGTCATCGTTTTGTGATTGCACCTCATGACATCATCTCCTCTATCAAATCACAGAATGATGTCATATCCCCCATGACTCACATCATGAGATCCTTGCTTCAGCGACATCAAGGCATGTTGTCATCAGCTTTATCACCCTCACAGCACAAGGTCATCGCCTTTATGACTTCACAGTATAATGTGAACCTCTGCGATATTGGACACGATATCATCACCTAGATGACTTCATAGTATGAGGTCATCCCCTTTACGAGATCACTGCATAAGTTCAGTGCCTTTATGATATCACAGCTGATGTCCTTACATCTGTGTCATCACAGTATGAGGTCATCACCTCAATGCCATCACAGTATGAGGTCATAGCCTTTATGACATCACAGGATCAATTAGTCAGTTCTTACCATTACCAACTTCTGAAAGTTTCCAACTCTTTCTGTCAAACTCAAAATTCTGAAAATTTCCAATTTCTACAATTCCTGACAAAATTCTTGTTACCTGAAAATACTAATTCCTGACTAGTGCTGACTCCTGACAATCCCAGATTCCTGACTATTCCCACTATTCCCACTCCTGACAATTCCTGACTGCAGACCATCCCAATACCTGACAATTCCCAAATCCCGACAGTCCCTGAATCCTGACAATTCCTGACTCAAGAGAATCAACGACTCAATCTGACAAGCCTTGAGTCCTGACAACTCCCAATTTCTTCAACTTCCCAACTCTGTTGATTCCAGACACCTGACAGTGCTAACTCCTGAGAATTCCTGAGTCCTGACAATGGCTGTCTCCTGACAAAATTTAACTCCTGACATTCCCATATCTTATGAAAGTCCCCGATTCCTTCTGATAATTCCCGACTTCTGACAATTCCCAACTCCGGCTCCAGACTACTGTTGACATTCTCCGAATTCTGACAATTCCCAACTCCTGAAATTGCCAACACCTCCACCAATCCCTGGCTCCTGACACTTGCCAACTTCTGATCATTCCCAACTAATAACATGCGCCCACTGCTTATCAATCCCAACTAGTAACAACTGCCCATTTCTCCTGCATATTCCCACTGCTGACAATTGCAAACTGCTTCTGAAAATCCCTGACTCCAGACAATCCTTGGCTCTTGATAATTACCGAATCCTGACAAATCTTGATACATTCTGCCAGACACAATCCTGAAAATTCCTGAATTCTGGTAAATCCCAACTCCAGACAATTCCTGATACATGACAATTCCTGACTATGACATTCCCCGACTCTTGACAATGCGTGAATCCTGACAGTTCCCTACTTCTGACAATCCCCAACTCAATCTTACAATCCCCGAATTCTGACAATTCCCAAATTCTTAAAATCCCCAACTGCTGTCATCTCCCAGCTCCTGACTACTGAGTCCCAATAATTGTCGACACCTGACAATTACCAACTCCTGGTATTTCCTGATTACTGACAGTTCCCGACTCCTGAAAACACCAGATTTCTTCTGGAATTCCTGACTTCTGACAATTCCCGCCTCCAGATAACTCCCTACACCTGACATTTCCTGACTCCTGGCAATTACCGACTCCTGGCAATTCCCAACTACAGATATTTCCCGACACTTTCTGACTTCCCGACTCCTGACAATGCCAAACTCTTGAGAATTCCCATCTTCTGTCAATTCCCTACAACTGACAATTCCCGACAACTGACAATTCCCAATCTCTGAAAATTCCTGACTTCTGAAAATTCCCTCCTCCAGACGATCCCTGATATTGACAATTCCCGACTCCTGACAATTATTGAAGGCAAACATTTCCTGAAGCCTTCTGACTACTCCTGGCTCCTGACCGATCTGAACACCTGACAATTCCCAACTCCTGAAAATTTCCACTCTTGACAGTCCGTGTCTAATGGTGACAATCCCTGAATAATGACAATTCCCTACTTGTGGCAATTCCCAAATCCTGACAAATATCAACTCCTGACAATCATGACTCCTGATCTTCCCCAACTCAATTTGACAGTCGCCAAGTCTTGACAATTTGTGGCCCCATTTCTGACTCCTGATAATTCCTGACTCTGACAAATCCAGAATCCTGATAATTCCAGACTTCTGCTGGTTGCGGGTCACTCCTGATTATCCCTGACCCAATTTGATAATCACCGAGTCCTGACAATACCCGAATCCTGACAATTCCTGACTCCAGACAATTCCCAATCTGAACAATTCCCAACTGTGTCTACAACTGACTCTACAACCCCCAACTCCTGGGAATTCCCGACAATGGACAATTCCTGACTGCTGAAAATTCCCAAGTTATGACAATTCCCTCCTCCAGACACTTCCCGATACCTGACAATTCCTGACTCCTGATGACAATTGCCCACTCCTTCCGACCATCACCCACTCTGTCAATTCCTACGTGCTGAGAAATCCCAACACCTGACAATTCCTGACTCCTTCGGACAGTTTCCAACCGGAAAGTTCCCGCTCCTGACAATCCCCGACTAATTGTGACTATCCCTGACTTTGACAATTCCCAACTTCGGATAGTTCCAGACTCCTGACAATTGCTGAATCCTTCTGATGATCCCTGACCAATGAAAATCCTGATTGCACATAATTCCCGACACCTGACAATTCCCAACTCCTTCTGACAATTCCCTAATTCTGACAATTCCCGAATCCTTCTGACATTTTCCAATTCCTTACAATTGCCAACGCCAACTGACAATCCCCAACGCCTGTCATTCCTAACTCCTGAGAATTTCCAGCTCATTACAACAACCCCAGAATCCTGACAATCCCCAACTTCTGTTAATTCCCGACTCCTGACGACTGCTAACCCTGACAATCCTCGATTCCTGACAATTCCCAATTCAGAATTCCTGACTTCTGATGGTTCCCAACTCCTGAAAACACTGGACTTTTCTGCAGATTCCTTACTTTTGACAATTCCCGCCTGCACATACTTCCCAACACCTGACAATTCCTGTCTCCTGGTAATTCTCGACTCCTGATAATCCATCTCAATCTGACAATCCCTGAGTTCTGACAATTCCTGAATTCTTGAAATTTTGACATCCATCAATTCCAGTATCCTGACTACGGCTGACTCCTGCAATCCCCAAGTCAAGACAATTCCCAACTCATCTGACCAACCTAGAATCCTGACATATCCTGACTCCTGGCGATTGCCATCTCCTGACATTCACAACTACTTATTATCCCCGACTCAATCTGACAATCAGTGTATCCTGACAATTCCTGACTTCTTAAAATTCCCAACTTCTTTCCATTCCCATCTCCTCACAACTGCCAAATCCATCAGACAAATCCTGACTCCTGACAATCCCTGACACCATCTGACAATCCTGGAGTCCTAACAACACCTGATTTCTTAAAATTCCCTACTTCTGTCCATTCCTGACTCCTGACAACTGCTTGTTCCTGACAATCCCTGACTCCTGAAATTCCTCGACTCCTGAAATTCACCAACTCCTGAAATTTCCCAACTCCTGGCAATTGCCTACTCCTTATGACAATTCCTGAAAACTGACTACTGCTGACTCCTAACAATCCCCATCTCTTGACAATTCCAACTCTTGACAGTTCCCAACTCCTGAAAACTCCAGATTTCTCCTCAAAATTCTTAACTTCTGATGATTCCCAACTACAGACTATACTACTGATAACTGACAATTCCTGAATCCTGACTATATCGACTGCTGAAAACTCCTCACTTCTGACAATTCCCAATTCCCAGCAATTCCCAACTTCTGACAATCCTCGACTCCGTGGCACAATTCCAGAATCCTACAACTGCCGAATCCTGACAATTCCTGACTCTTGACAACTCTTGACTTCTGAAAAATCCTAACCTCTGACAATTTCCAACTTCTGACAATTCCCGACTCGTGACAATTGCTGTCCCCTGGCAAAAGCTGACTCCTGACTTTCCCAACTCTTCTGAAATTCCTGACTCCTTCTGATAATCCCCAATTTCTGACAAATCATGACACCTGACAATTGCCGACTCGTTCGACAACCCCAGACACCTGACGACTGCTGACTCCTGACAATCCCCAATTTCTGACAATTCCAAACTCCAGAAAACTCCCAACTCTTGACAATTCCTGAATCCTGAAAACTACAATATTTTCTGAAAATTTCTAGCTTTTGACTATTCCTGACTACAGACAAGTACTGATATCTGACAATTCCCGAATCCTGAAAATTCCTAGCTCCTGACAATTCCTGACTCCTGTCAATTCCTAACTCCTGACAATTCCTGTCTCCTAACAATTCCCAGTCCTGACAATTCCCAAATCCTGACAACTGATGACTCCTGGAATCTCTGATGCTGACAGTCCTTGACTCCTGACAATCCCCGACTCCTGACAATTCCCAGCCCTGACAATTCCCGACTCCTGAGAATTGCCGACGCAATCTGACAATCCCCTAGTCCTGAAAACTCCTGATTTCTTATCATTCCAAACTTATGTCTATACCTGACTCCTAACCACTACTGACTCTTAACAATCCCCGAATCCAGACAATTCCCAACTGCTGACAATTCCTGACACCTGACAATTGCCGCCTCCTTCTGACAACCCACGAGTCTTGACAATCCCTGACTCCTGACATTCCTGACTCTTGATAATTCCCTACTCAGTCTGACAAACCCACAATTCTGACAATTCCTGACTCTGGCAATTCCCTCTCCTTGCAATCACAACTCCTGATTGTCCTGACTCAATCTGACAATCACGAGTCTGACAATTCCCGGCTTCTTCAAATTCCTGACTTCTGCTGACTCCTAACAATCCCCGACTCCAGGCAGTTCCTGCATCCTGACAATTCCCAACTCCTACAATTCCAGACTCGTGAAAATTCCCAACTCTCTCGGAAAATTTCCAACTTCTGACAGTTCCCGACTCCAGACACTTCCTGATACCTGACAAGTCCTGACTCCTGACAATTGCCTACTCCTTCTGACACGCACCCACTCCTGACAATCCCTGAATGCTGAGAAATCCCGACACCTGACAATTCCCGACTCCTTCTGACAATTTCCAACTCTGGAAAATTCCTGCTCCTGACAATCCCCAACTAATTGTGACTATCCCTGACTCTTGACAATTCCCAACTTCCCACAGTTCCAGACTCCTGTACATTACCAACTCCTTCTGACAATTCCCTCGTCCTGAAAATTCCCAACACCTGGCAATTGTTGACTCCTTCTCACAATCCTGATTCCTGATAATCAATGCATCCTCACAATTACCGACTTCTGACAAATCTAGACTCATTCTCACTCTGCAAAACCCAGAATCTTGAGGATTCCCAAATTCTGGCAATTCCCGACTTCAGACAATTCCTGATACCTGACAATTCCCTACTCTGTCCACTGCTGACTCTTGACAATTCCCAACTCCAGACAATTCCCGACTCCTGACACTTCTCAACTGCAACAGTTCCCAACTCCTGACAATTGCCGAATCCCTCTGACAATCCCCAACCCCTGACAATCCTGACTGCTCAGAATTCCCCGCACTTGACAATTCCCGACTCCTTCTGACAATTCCCGACTCCTGACATTCCTGACCCTGAGAATTTCCAACTCATTACAACAAATCCAGAATCCTGACAATTCCCAACTTCTGCTAATTCCCAACTCCTGACTGCTGCTGCCTCCCGACATTCTCCATATCCTGACAATTCCCAAGTCTTGAAAATTACCAACATCTTCTGCCAACCCCTGACTCCTGACAATTCCCAACTTCTGATCATTCTCAACTAACATGTGCCAACTTCTGCCAATTTCCAACTCCTGAATATTCCCACCGCTGACAATTGCCAACTGCTTCGGAAAATCCCCGACTCCTGATAATCCTTAACTCCTGATAATTACCTAATCCTGACAAATCCAGATTCGATCCACCAGACACAGAATCCTGAAAATTCCTGAATTCTGGCAATTCCGAACTCCAGACAATTCCCGATACACAATAATTCTCGACTCCTGACATTCCCCAACTCCTGATAATCCCTGGCTCCTGACAATTCCCGACTCCTGACAATCCCTGACTCAATCTTACAATCCCAAGTTCTGACAATTCCCGCATTCTTAAAGTTTCCAACTTCTGTCATCTCCCAAGTCCTGACTGCTGCTGACTCCTGATGATCCTCGACTCCTGACAATTCCCAACTGCTGAGAATTCCTGACTTCTGATGGTTCCCAACTCCCGAAAACACCCGATTTCTTCTGAAAATTCCTGACTTCAGACAAGACCCGCCTCTAGATAATTCCCAGCACCTGACAATTCCCGACTGCTGTGAATTCCCTACTCCTGACAATCCCTGACGCAATCTGTCCATCACAGAATACTGACAGTTCCCGACTTCTGACAAGTTCCTATTACTGACAATCACCAACTCCAGACAATCCGGGACTTCTTCTACGATGCCAACTCCTGACAACCCCACTCCTTTGAAAATCCACAACCTGCCAACTCCCAGTTCCTGACAATTCTGAATGCTGTGACCATTCCCAACTTCTGACATATCCCGACTTTTGGCAATTCTCAGCATTTCCTGAAAATCCCTGACCTCTGACAATTCCCGATTCCTCTGGCAATCCATGTCTCCTGACAATTCCCAACTCCTTCTTAGAATTCCCAATTCCTGACAATTCCTGACTCAACAAATCCTGACCCTGACAACTCCCAACTTTGAAATTTCACTTTGACAGTTACCCACTCCTGAAAATTCCCTACGTATGACAATCCTTTACCCTTCTCACAAGATCAGACTCCCGACAATTCCTGAATCCTGACAATTGCCAAAACCTGACAGTTCCCGACTCCTGACAACTCCCAACTTCTGAAAATTCCTTAATTCTGCCAACTTCCAACTTCTGACAATTCTGACTCCTGACAATTGCTGTCTCCAGACAATATCCGACTACTGACATTCCTGACTCTTCTGAAAATTCCCAACATTGTGAAAATTCCCAGCTCCTGACAACTCCTGACTTCTGACAACACCTGACTCCTGACAATTACCCACACCTAACAACCCCTAAATTCTTTTGTAAATGCCTGACTCCTGACAGTACTCAGTTCCTGACAATTCCCATCCTGACAATCCCCCAATCCTTCTGACAACCCCCAACCTGACAATTCCCAACTCCTGACAATTCCCAGCTCCTTTTGACAATCCTCGACTCCTGATAATCCCCTACTTTGTACAATTTCCAACACTTTCTGGCATTTCTCAACTCAGAACAATTCCCAACTGATGATCCCGACTACCTCTAACAATCCCGGACTCCTGATAATTCCAGACACCTTCTGACCATTCCCAATTCCAGACAATTTCCGACTCCTGACAATTCACGATTCCTTCTAAGAATCCCCGACACCTTCTAACAAGCCCTGACTCCTTTTGACAATCCCCCACAACTGATGGTTCCCGACTCCTGACAATTCCCAGCGCCTTTTGACAACCCTCGACCCCTGATCATCCCCTCCTTTGTACCGTTCCCGACTCCTGACAATGCCCGACTCCTCTGACCGTTCCCGACCAGCCATAGCGCACTGCATGCTCCTATTTCAGGACTGACACCGACACAGGCTGTCTGTATCCGGAGCTGTGGATCCGATGCTGGGCAGAGACAGGAAAGGCACTGTGGAGGGTAAGAAGCTAGGGAACCCCCCTCCCTCCCTCCCTCTACCTTCATTCCAGATGACCACATGAGCAGACCTGAAGGCAGCTCCCGTCACAGCACAGTGGGGGAGCAAGACGGCTTCCCAGCGACGAAGCTCTCGGGGACCCTGGATGACGGGCCAACCGGACACGACTTTGGCTTTTATTGTCTTTGGGCAGGGGACAGTGCTCTGGGTCGGAAACAGGTGCACACAGGGGAGAAGAGAAGGGGGGGAGTGATCAAAAAGACTTTTTGCAAGAAATCTCTGACCTGAGACCGGGTGGTGAGTGACGCAGGTAAGAATCCTATTGGTGCCAAAATGGCCAGGCATGGTGGTACATGCCTGTCGGTGGCAGCCTAGGAAGCCATGGCCGGGGCCAGGGATCATTGTTTGAGCCCCGCCAGGGGCACATAGACCTAGTCCCCCAAAATAGCTGGGCGTGGTGGCGTGCGCCTGTCATCCCAGCTACCTGGGAGGCTGAGGCTGGGGACTGCTTGAGTCCGTGGCAACGGGAGCCTGCGGTCCCCGGGGGGGAAAATAGCTAGCTCCCCTCGTCTGCATTTCTGAGTTCACTGCACTCCCAGGTCATCACACTGCACCCGGTCATCCGAGCTCCAGCCTGGCCATGAAATCGGGTCCAAGAAATGAGATGCAAAACTCAGCTCCCGGCTCCTCCCAGCTCTCGCCCCCTCTCTCAGACCTGGAAAGGAAAAACTTAGAAACAGGGTTCAAACGTTCCCCCTAGTTTGTCTCAATTTACCCTCTTTCAAACCTGGGGGTGCTTTCCGCCCTCCCCAGCCTTCTCCCCGAAATCCCAAGCCCAAACAAGACTCTCCAGAGTGCAGACTGCTTCATTCCTAACACAGTGATCTCCTAAGGACCATACAAAGAAACATATTAAAACAACTCCCACGGCTTCCACGCTAACCAACACCTTTCTCCACCGGGCCCAGATTCTCCAAAAACCCTCCGTCTCTCCGTCCCGATCGTCTCACCTGATCATCGTGTCCACTCAGCCCGAGTTCATCTCCACGCGCTCGAAGACATCTTCCTTCCTGGCCTGTTCCTTCGCCTCCAGGCCGTCTTCTCCTTGTCTTCCTCCAGGTGCTGTTAGAGTTTGGGAATGTTCAAAATGTGTCCACCAAAGTGCAGCCTTCTCCTTAAGTAACCTCTTCCTCCTCCTCCTAGAAAGGAGGAGGCAGGAGAAATGTGCATAGCGCAGGTGGCCATCTTCAAAGAGGAGACGCTGCAAGAGAGCGGAACCCGGATAAATCTGCAGAAAACTCCAGGATAAAGCTGCAGAAAATGGCAGGAAAAGGTAGAACCAAGCGGTCTGCATTCCTCAGATGAGAGTCATTTACCTCCACTGGCAGTCCGATGTTAAGGCCATTGTGATGTAGATTACCCCAAATGTAGGAGGTTAAATAACTCTGACTTAGCAGTATGGAGGGTGCAACCTCTCAAAGTGTCTTCGACCCTAACTCCAGGTAGCCATCACGTTTTTTGGGGTTTTTTTTTTTTTTGCTTTTAAATCCCTTACGGCCTGGTGTCCTTTGTGGGGCTAAGAGGACTCTGATCTTCTTGCTCTCCAGGTAGTGGAAAGACGCTCCATAGCTCCGGAACCAGCCAACTTCACCTTCTTCTCAGGCCTGGCTTCGCTCAGCCTCTTCCAGACACAAGTCCAGCTCAGCAAAACAAACTCCGACGCGGAGTTCACATCTCCAGGCTCTTCTGCTTTCCTGTCACACACAGACAAAGGCCGCAAGGCCCCAGGCCTTGGCCACATGGCCAAGCTCACGTGGGTGACATCTCCATCCTCCAAAGTCCCAGCCACCATGCCTAACTCTCTCTCTGTTTCACCTTCCATTAGATGCTTCCTCGTTGGTTGTCCTGCCGTCTGGGAACGAATCTGAGTTGGGACATGACCTTGCATCTTTCTGAAAGGGTAGTTTAATCAAGGCCATTCTCAAGTCTAACTTGTCCTTCTTAGCATTCGTCTTCCTAAAGCAAGAGGCGATGTCACGATCGAGGTGTGACTCGGCTTTCTCAACCTTTGCAGGTCCAGAGCAGCAGGAAAGGAGCTCTTCATCAAGTGTATGTACGCTGCCAGTGGGCCGCTGTCAGCAGGAGTGACCTGAGCTGAGTGTAGCATGGTCCCCCCCACCTTCCCAGAGCTGGAGTGGACACATGACCCGTTTCGTAGCTACAACCCACCTTGCACACTGCAACCGCAGCAGCACCCGGCACCACCATCGCGAGCCACCCCTGGCCGTTGTCCCAGCAGTCCTGCTAACAACATCCCCTCCAGGCTGACCCCTAGGGCTACCAGCCGCCGGCCGGCCAGAGGCAGCTTTGCTGTGGAGACCGAAAGAGTTGCTCTCTCTGATGGCCCAGCAGCTCCATGAAAGAACATACAGGCCCCCAAACAGAGGAGTGAATCAAGCCGATGTGGTGGCTACATCCAGAGGAATAGTACGCAGCCCTCAACAAGACGAACCCTGGCTATTCCGCACAACACGCATGGGTGGAGCTGGAAGGGATGACGATGACGGACACCACCAGGAGAAAGAGAAACCTGGGGTGGTTGTCACTGGTAAGTGGAACAAAGAGAAAGCCTAGCTTGGGGGTCCCAGGTGGGTGCTGGGCGAGGACCAAGAGGGGGCAGAGCACCATGGATGAGGGGAGTGGACTGTGGGTGCCTGGATGGAGGGTGCAGCATGGTGATATTGTACATGGGGGGCTCTCTATTGTCAAATGAAGCAGAACAGGGGTCCATTAATAATGGCTCAATAAACATTAATAATAATAATAATAGCTTGATTAAAAAATTAATAGGCATGATAATGCAATTAAGAATCAATAATAGCTCAATTAAAAATAACAGCTCAATTAAAATTAATGACTCAATTAAGAATTACTAATAATTGTAACTCAATTAAAAATTAATAATAGCTCAATCAAAAATTAATAATGATAGTGCAATTAAAAAATTGAAAATAGCTGAATTAAAAATTAATAATAATAGCTCAATTAAAATTAATAATAGCTTGATTAAAAATTGATGATAGTGCAGTAAAAATTCAAAATAGCTCAATTAAATATTAATAATAATAACTAAATTAAAATAATAGATCAATTAAAAATAATAGCTCAATTAAAATTAATAAAGCTCAATTAAAAATTAATAATAACTCAATTAAAAATTAATAATAGTTCGATTAAAATTAATAATGATAGTGCAATTAAAAATTGATAATAGCTCAATTAAAATTAATAATAATAGTAGCTCAATTAAAATAATAATAACTCCATTAAAGTTAATAATAACTCAGTTAAAAGTTTAAAGTAATAGTAGCTCAATTAAAATTTAATAGTAGCTGAATTAAAAATTAATAATAATGAGCCAATTAAAAAGTTGACAATAGCTCAATTTTAAGAATTAATAATATCCCAATTAAAATTAATAATAATAGCTCGTTCAACATTTAATAATAAAACAAAGAACAAATGGTGTTGCTTTAAGAGATATAAAAAGGTAATCTGGAAAATGTATCTTGGGGACAAACTCCCGCTGGTTTGCATGAAAGATTATTCTGAAAAATCAATATGCCTGATTGGAAAAACACACTTTTTTAGAAAGATTTCGTTTTTGATGTGATTGCACACGTGTGTGTACATATAAATAGATTTAACTTCATTGTCTGTCTTGAGGTTCTCCTACCACCTTGTTCCCTGTGAACCATCATCTTCATCTCTTGTGCCCATCCCTCCCGAGATATCACCCCCTTCCCCGCCCTGGCTCTGGGCTTCAGTTCTCTTGGCACTTGGGAATTTCTCTTTTCTGTTTGCTTGTTTTCCCTACACCCCTCATGTAACTGAGACCAACAGGCTACTGAACCTGGAGCTGCCGTTCGATCAAGTCATCCCCCTGCTGGGAATCTACCCAAAGGACCCCAAAACCCTCCTTCCAAAGGACACCTGTGCTCGAGTGTTGATGGCGGCGCTAGTGACAGCCGCTGGGACAGGGAAACGCCCCAAATACCCCCAACACGGAGTAATGGGTCAGAGAGTTGTGGTCTGTGTACATAATGGAATATTATGCAGCCATCAAAAAGACAAAGGTGTGTCATTTGTAGCAACATGGATGGAGCTGGAAGGAATCATGTGAGTAGAAATGAAAGAAGGAAGGAAGGGAGGGAGGGAGGGAGGGAGGGAGGGAAGAAGGGAAGGAAGGGAGGGAAGGAAGGATGGAAGGAAGGAAGGAAGAGGAAGGAAGGAAGGAAGAGGAAGGAAGGAAAGAAGAAGGAAAGAAAGAAAGAAAGAAAGAAAGAAAGAAAGAAAGAAAGAAAGAAAGAAAGAAAGAAAGAAAGAAAGAAAGAAAGAAAGAAAGAAAGAAAGAAAGAAAGAAAGAAAGAAAGAAAGAAAGAAAGAAAGAAAGAAAGAAAGAAAGAAAGAAAGAAAGGCAGGATGATACGACTAATACGAGGGATAGAGGGAAAACAAAGAAATGCGCCAGAAAAATTCGAAACTGCCAACAGAGCTGAAGCAAAGAGCAAGAGAGGGGGGAAGGGTGTCAAATAGCGGCAGGGCTGGGAACAAGAAATTAAGATGATGGTTCATGGGTGACAAGGTGGTGGGAGAACCTCAGGACAGACAATGATGGGGAAAAAATATATATATATATATGTACGATCAATTAAAAATAAAATTATAAAAAGAAGAAAGCTAGATCTTCCTTAGTCAGCCCTGAAACCATCACACACCCCTGCACTGAGGAAGAGTGCTGCGACGAGAAGCCACCGTGGAAAACGAAAACCAAGCTTGTTCTTCGCACGCGTTCTGCAGAGAGAGATGCAAAGGGGAAAATGGCAAAAGTGACTTCCTCTGTGCCCCCAAGAAAGCTCAGCTTTTCCGCAACCCGTTTCTCTCTCTGGATTTTTTGTTTAATCGGAAAGTTTAAAAATGCTCTTTCAACAGAATGGTTAAGAGCTACAAACTCCAGTACCTGGGGCATCCGCGCAGGTGATGGTGGGACTGAGCATGCCCAGGGCGAGGGGTAGGGCAACAGGGAGTGGTGGAGATTGCAGCACGCTGGAACGTCGATGCGTCCAATGTTGACAGTATTTCCCAGCCTTGTTTCTTTGGATTCCTACGATGGCATAAAGAAGAGGAAAGGCTGGGGTATCCATGTATCCATCTCAGCATCAACCCTTCCACAGACGGTCATCTCACATTCTTGTCGATGTTCATACCGTTGAAGCTTTGGTTGATATAATGAGATACAGACCACACAATCTACCAGGAGAGCTGACATGGAGCCAACTTGATCGTGCGACCCTCCAACACGCATATCATTTACAACTAACATATCATAACATGGCTGCATGACGAAAACCTAAAGAAGGAGCAGGAACGAGCGTCTTTTCTCCAACCACGTGGAGAAAATGGTGAGCAGAAGGAGGAGGACTTGGACAAGAGGCCAAGGAGAAAACAAGAGGGGAAGACGCTCTGTCTCCCCCCCAAATCACGGTAGCCAACTGCTCCTTTCACGTGTACCCGCAAACGAGGCATTTCCTCAGAGGCCAGGAAGCATTTCCCATGGACCCATCTTCAGCAAGCCTGAACCATCGGACACGGGTTCACTTCCCGCTGAGCCACAATCCCCACCATTCCCTACTGCCCGACACCTGGCCCACTGCATGCTCATGTACACACCCGTGTGCACACGGCAGGCACTTGGCTTCGAAACTCTTAACCACTCTGGCGCAAGCACCCTCTTTTTGGAGGACGCCAGCCCCTGGCGCCCCCATCTCCTTGGGCCAAGCTGGGCGATTCGGTTCTACCCCAGCCGAGTCCCACAGGGCGCTGGTTTCCGAATGCCAACCTTTTGGTGCCAAACCTGTTTCAGCAAACGAGAGAAGGTTTGGTTGGTGGGTCCTGGGGGGACAAGGCTGGGGTGCTGGGTACCATCCCCGACCTCCACCCAGCAGAAGCCAGTTAGGGTTAGGGTGGCCATAGCAACCAACAATCGCCCCTCTTCTTGAGGGGGGTGCAAAAGCCCCCCAGCATTCAGAATCCTTCTTCAGCTATAAAACCAGACTCATTCTTGATGCTCGGCTGCTCATTTCGAGCTGCAAACGGAGCTTTCTCGTCTCTCTGTTTCGAAGTCACGACCGCGACCGACCGGCTCCTGGTCCCTGGCAAAGGGCAGAGCCAGCCACAGCAGCCGGCCATCCACCCGGCCGAAGGTGGACACACGTATTTTCCCTCCTGCCTCATCCTGCACTGACCACTTCCCTGCTGACACAGCGACCAGCCCCGGGAGCCGCCAGCTGCCTGGATGTCATCCACACTCTTCTGGGATAATCCTCTTGCACATTCCACAAGCGGCTTAGTTCACCTCGATGATATTTTTGGCAAAAGGTGGACTCCCGAACCACAGACACTGGACAGTTGACCCCTGGGAGATGGTTACCCACCCGTCCCCCCAAGATGACAGTGCCAGCCTTGTTCCCAGGTGTACCAGCCAACACATACCGGGATCCTGACAATCGGCCTCCTCCAGAGTGATGCGGCCATTTGCTTGTTGCTGGGAGCCAGCTCTGTGCACTGGTCACTGCAGAGGCTGGTTCCTATCCCAGCGTCTCGGGACGGACGCCAGGACGCGGGGCACGAAGACCCAGACCTGCCCAGCTGGGGCGTGTGGGTGACCAGAGGGATGGGGGGCAAGACAATCCTCCCCTTAAGTCCATTCGCCCATCTCTTCCTGGGCGTTTTCTCAGGAACAGTGTCCTCTGGTGAGGTCACGGCAGGAAGAATGGCCGCGTCCCTGCTTCGTTCTGTCAATGTCCCTCGAATCTGGGCATTTCACCGGTTGTGGTGGGTAACACCTTTATTTATTTATTTTAATTTCTTGATTAATCACACACACATCACACCGTTGTCCACCCCGAGGTTCTCCCAACACCTTGCTACCCGTGGGCCATCTCTATCTCTTGTGCCCATCCCTCTCCCGATGCCCCTCCCTTCGCTGCTCTTGCTCTGTGCTTCAGTTCTGCTGACAGCTGTACATTTTTCGTGCCCATTGGCTGGTTGGTTTTCCCTCTACCCCTCAGATAAGTGAGACCATCCGTCCTCTCCTTTTCCTTTACGGATTGTTTCTGCTCACGTGATTCTTTCTAGCTCCGTCCATGTTGCTGCAAAGGACATACGCTTGCCCTTTTTCATGGCTGCATAATACTCCACAGTGTACGTAGACCGCCGCTTTCTGACCCATCTCCCGTTTTAGGACCACTTGGGGTGTTTCCACGTCCTAGCTACTGTCAATAGTGCAGCCATAAACATCCTTTTGGATGAGGATTTGGGGGTTCTTCGGGGAGATTCTTGAACGTGTGATCTTCTGAAGACTTCAGGAGGTCTGCCCTATGCTACACAGTAGAGGAGGTTTTCCTTTTGTTTCATTCCCCAACTTTCCATCATCAAGACCATTGTGACACGTGGCCCCTCGGCAAGACACGAGGGCTCCAGGTGAAGGTCAAGGCTGCAAGGTGATGATGGGGGACACCAGGTCCCCCAGCCAACTTGGCCAAAGCGACCCCGAGCCGTCTCTGTGATGGCCTTTTATGGGGCGATAACATCCCTGCCTCCTATGGTGAGGCCAAAAAACAGGTGGAAGACATGGTCCCGTAACTGCAGGACACGTTCCCATGTTCCCATCATGGTGGACACGTGCCCGTCACTGCGGGTTTCCGGTAATGCTGGCATCCACCCTCCATCAGGGAGAGAATGCTGGTGTCCATCCTGCATCAGTGGGATGATGTTGTTGTCCTTCCTCCATCAGGGGGACAAGACAGTTGTCAGCAAGTGGCAAGATGGGGAAGTGGGAATGAGATGGATGCAGAAGACTAAGACTATGGGTCACGGGTGATAAGGTGGTGGGAGAAGCCCAGGGTGGATGATGAGATGAAATGCAACAAATTATAAAAATAAGTGAAAAAGAAAACCAAATTATACACGAATGTCCCCTTTTTCCAACTCTTACTCTAGACTCACCATGTTGACACATCTCTCTGCAGGGCGTGTGGTAAAATCCCTTGTATTTTAATCAAAAAATTAGGATTTTTTCATCACATTGAATCTTGGTGGATTCCCCCCACTCTGAGCCATGTCTGTTTCACCAAGACCCTCATTTGAAATCCTTCCTTCTGAAGGTTATCAATATTTTCCTTCTCGCTGCCAAGACTATCTTTCCATTTCTCCCCAGATCCCGAGATAAAATCTAGACGCACTTCCCTCTTCCTAAACGTTCAGATGAAAGATGAGCACGATAGGAATGGCAGAGAAACGACAGCTTTTAAATGGCGGGCTGTGTATGGTTCCACGAGAAAGGCCACTTTAGCAAGCTGTTCTTGGTCCGTGATAACTGGTCTGGTAAATAAATAAGGTCGTGTCTGTCCAACGACTGACTAAACTGCATAGGGACAAAGTGGGGGAACGTTGTAGTTTCTATTCTGAACCTGGTCTCCAAGAACACAATTGCAAACCCACAAACGCACAGGGGGAGGATGTTTCCAGATAAAAGGGTGAGCGACCAGGACCTAGGATAAGCCCACTGACAGCCTGCTGGAAGGCCAGTACCCGTTTAAGTGCTAATCTTAAAACTAGGAGGTGTTGGGGGCCTTAACTGCCCTCCCCCACCCCTTTGAGAGTGAAAAGTTGAGCACATGCAGTCGTTCCCAGACTTGGGGATCTCCTAACTCCTAGCACTCATGTCCTTCTCTTGGGGTTAGACCACAAAAGAAAGAGTCACAAAAATTTAAAAAAAAATCACACTCAAACTAATTTCCAAAATATAGACTTCCACATCCCAGAAGCAAAACACCAGTAACTCAGCCGTCCTTTTTCATGACTGCATAGTATTTCCTTGTGCATAGATGCTATGCTTTCTTCATTCAGTTCTCAGTTGTAGGGTATTTAGGCTGGTTGCTTATTTCATTCAGGACCATCACCTCAAGGTTCATCTTTGTTGTCTGAAGAGGCACCTAGCCATCCTTTTTCATGGTCACGTAGTATTTCCTTGAGTAGAGACACTGATTTCTTTATCCAGTTCTCAGTCACAGGGTATATAAGCTGGTTTCTTATTTCATTTAGGATCATCACCTCAAGGTCCATCCATTTTGCTGGGTAGAAGACCTCAGACACCAAAGAAGACCTTCGATGGCTGACAGGCTCATGACAAGTTGGCTAACCCCACTTATCATGAGGAAAACACAAGCTGAAACCAGGATGAGCTGCCACCACAGTCCTGTGAGAATGGTCCACACCAGAGAGACCGGGAATAGTGTGGGTGAAGATGTGGAGGGAAAATAATCCACAGCCACTGTGGAGAATGCAAGTTGGTGCAGCCTCCATGGAAAGCCATGTGCAGAGTTTAATAAGGACAAAAATGACAATAACAAGGGATTCAGCAATACCTCTGCTAGTCATTTACCCAAATACCACGAAATTTCCAAGGATCTATGCTTTCCAGGGTGCAGGAAGCAGAATCACAACTACAAAGCCATGGAACCAGTGTAATACCCAAAGACTGAGAATTGGATAAAGAAATCATGGTAGTTATACTCAATGAGATACTACACAGCCATGAAAAAGGATGACGACCTCCTCCTTGGGGCAAAACAGAAGAATCCTGGGGTGATGATCCTAAATGAGATAAGGAACCAGCCTAAACAAGAAATGACTGAGAACTGGATAAAGAAATGACAGCATTGACACTTGGTGACATACTACGTCGTCATGAGAAAGGATGACTATGTGCCTCTGGGGACAAAATGGATGGACCTTGGGTTGACAGTCCTCAAAGAAATAAGGAGCCAGTCTAAATACCCAATGACTGAGAACAGGGTAAATAAATCACAGCATATACACTTGGGGAGATACCACACAGCCATGAAAAAGGATAAATAAGTGTTCCTTGGGACAAAGTGGATGGTCCTGGGGTGGTGATCCTAAATGAAAAGAAGGAAACAACATACATACCCAATACCTGAGAACTGGACAAAGAAATCAAGGTACCTACACTCAAGGAAATATTATGTAGCCATGAAAAAGGATGACAAAATGGATGGACCTTGGGGTGACGGTCTTAAATGAAATAAGGAACCAGCCTAAACATACAATGACTGAGAATTGGATAAAAAAAAATCACAATATCTATACCCAGGGAAATAGTACACAGCCACGAAAAAGGATGACTAAGTGCTTCTCAGGACAAAGTGGTTGGACCTGGGGCTATGGTCCTAAATAAAATAAGGAACGAACCTAAAGGAACCAACCTAAATACCTTATGGCTAAGAACCGGGTAAAGAAATCGTAGTTACACTCAAGGAATACTACACAGCCATGAAAAGGGATGATTAAGTGCCTCTTGAGACAAAATGGATGGAGCTTGAGGTGATGGTCCTAAATGACATAAGGAACCAACCTAAATACTACGACTGAAAATTGAAGAAAGAAATCACAGATTCTATTCCCAAGGAAATACAACACAGCCCTGAGAAGGGATGACTAAGTGTTTACTGGGAAAAAATGGACAGACCTTAATGTGATCGTCCTAAATGAAATAAGGAACTAACCTAAATGCCCAATGACTGAGAACTAGTTAAAGAAATCTCAGTATCTACAAAGAAGGAAATGCTACACAGTCAGGAAAAAGCCGGATTCACTGCCTCTTGGAACAAAATGAATGGATCTTGGGGTGCTGGTCCTAAATGAAATAAGGAACCAGCCTAAATACCCAATGACTCAGAACTAGATAAAAAATATCCCACAATATCCAGACTCAAGGGAATTCTATGCGACCATGAAAAAGGAGAACGAAGTGCCTCTTGGGACAAAATGGATGGATTTTGAGATGATGATCCCAAATGAAATAAGGAAGCAGCCTCAATATCCAATGACTGAGAATTGGATAAAGAAAGCACAGTATCTATACCCCCCGGGGAATACTATGCAGCCACAAAAAAGGACGACTAAGTGCTTCTCGGGACAAAGTGGTTGGACCTGGGGCTCTGGTCCTAAATAAAATAAGGAATCAACCTAAATACCTTATGACTAAGAACCAGGTAAAGAAATCGTGGTAATTACACTCAAGGAATACTATACAGCCATGAAAAGGGATCATTAAGTGCCTCTTGAGACAAAATGGATGGAGCTTGAGGTGATGGTCCTAAATGAAATAAGGAACCAACCTAAATGCCCAATGACTGAGAGCTGGATAAATATATCTCAATATCTACACTGAAGGAAATGCTACACAGTCAGGAAAAAGCCGGATTCACTGCCTCTTGGAACAAAATGGATGGATCTTGGGGTGCTGGTCCTAAGTGAAATAAGGAACCAGACTAATTACCCAATGACTGAGAATTGGATAAGGAAATCAAGGTATCTTCAGTCAAGGAAATACTATGTAGCCATGAAAAAGGATGACTAGGTCATCTCGGGACAAAATGGGTGTATCTTGGGGTGATGATCCTAAATGAAATAAGGAATCAGCCTAAATATGCAATGACTGAGAACTGAATAAAGCAATCACAGCATCTACATTTGGGGAAATACTACACCACCATGAAAAAGGATGACTAAATGCTTCTCGGGACAACATGGATCGTCTTGGGGTGGGGGTCCTAAATGAAAATAAGGAATACCCTATGGCTGAAAACTGGATAAAGAAATCACAGTATATATATAAACACACAGGGAAATACTACGCAGCTATGAAAAAGGATGACTAACAACGACTTCTTGGAACAAAATGACTGGACCTTGGGGTGACGATCCGAAATGAAGATAAGAAACCAACCTAAATACCCAATGACTGAGAACTAGATAAAAAAAACCCCACAATTCCCAGACTCAAGGGAATTCTATGCAGCCATGAAAAAGGACAACTAAGTGCCTTTTGGGACAAAATGGATGGATCTTGAGATACTGCTCCCAAATGAAATAAGGAAGCAGCCTCAATATCCAATGACTGAGAATTGGATAAAGAAAGCACAGTATCTATACCCCAGGGAATACTATGCAGCCATGAAAAAGGACGACTAAGTGCCTCTTGGCACAAAATGGATGACCCTTGCAGTGATGGTCCTAGATGGAATAAGGAATCAGCCTAAATACTAGGACTGAGAACTGGATAAAGACATCATCATAGCCATACGCGAGGGAATACTATACAGCCACAACAAAGGATGACTCAGTGCTTCTTGGGACAAAATGGACAGAACTTGGGGCGATGACCCTCCATGGAATAAGTCAGAAAGTGAGAGATAACAGGTCATCTCCCACTTCTGTGGCCTAGAATCTAAGGACGCACACTGACAAAGGACGGAACACAAGCAGGTTTGATGGTGAAGAATATGCTGGCTAGCAGAGGGAGACGGGGGGGGGGAAGGAAGGGGATGGAGGGGAGAGAGAAAATTAATGTCACAGTGAAAGGGACACAGAAGTGACAAGTTAACAAAACGGAGAATCCTGAAAGAGCCGTGGGGTCATGTAAACACTTAACGTGGACCTTCCGGTCACAACGGTTTAGTTCCACGATGCGTTGTCCACTGATAAGATTTTGCTCAATGGGCCTTTGAGTGGACGACTGAGGTGGGTGACTCTCCCCCCCCCGCCCAGGAGGACATTCCTTTATCCCCTCCCCCCAGGTCCCGCTGCGTCCACCCACGTATGCACAACCCTGATGGCCACGGATGGCAGGCCCCAGGCACTGGGGGTAGAACCGATGGCAGAAACGCGTGAAAATCCCCAAACTCAAGGACCCTGCAGTGTCCCAGCCCAGAAAATGCCCTGAGTCCGACCCTTGACCAGCCCTCGCTCCAAAGAAATCCCTGGACTCTTAGCCCAGCCACGGACTCATCAGGACCACGCAGCCTATCCCGTCCCAGCGGCCGTGGCTGAGCTGACAGCTGCAGACAGGAATAACCCAACCGTCGGTGCCCGAGTAGAGGTGTCCACTCAGGCGGGGCTTGGTCCCGGGGGCTCTTGCAGAGGATGGGGTGCAGACAGACACCTGAGGGCTGCCCCACACTGAGCCAAGGACTGTGTAGACCGGGTGGCCGAATGGACAGCTGCGTGGTCAGCCTGCTCATGGACATGGCGTCTCCCCGGAAAACAGAGGGGGGGGGCTTCCTGATGGGACTTCCCTGTGCCAAGGCTGGCGGCAGCCACCGCAGATGGACACCAGCTGTTATGTCCCTGCGTACCCAGAGAATGTCTTCGTCTCGCAGGCAGCGTGGGGTCGACGGGGGCCGCTCATCCAGGCCTGAGCTCCCTCTCGCCCCCGATCTCATGTCCGCGTTAGAGATGGCCGCAGACGAGACCCAGTCCTCCAGCTCCCTCCCGGTGGCCTGTCCACTTCGGAGCACTAAGGGGCTAATATCTGGCCTGACGGATGCCACACCCATTCCCACATTCTCCATGGGGCGGCCTTGATGTCCAACTCAGAGAAGTTCCTTTCATTCTTTCAGAGGTTCATGCTGATTATCCCTCATTTCTCCCCAGATAACAGCTCCGGAACCGCAAAGAACGCTGACTCGCGATGGCCGGCAGCAAAACAACGGCTCTAGCAAACACAGAGCTAGCACAAGCTTTGGGGATGAGTCAAGCTGCCTCCCCTCACCCCCAAATGGGAGCCGGGCGGCACGAGCCTGTCCGGAGATGGACATGGAAAGTCGGTCTCTTGGGCCTGCTACTGACTCCGAGAACACAGGGAGAGGGGAAAGTTGGGGGGTGCTGGGCCAATGCGTTCGTCTTCTAAGCCTTGGACGGCGGGGCGGTGGAACATTACTTGGTCATGAAAAAGGATGCCGCCTGGGCCGCTGGTGGCAACCTGGCTGGCGCTGGAGGGGGTGAGGCTGAGTGAAACGAGTTCCAGGAAAAGGGAAGAAAGGAAAAGGCAAATGCCGTTCGTTTCCTCAAGGAAAGCTTCGCGTGAGGCGGCCCAGGGATCGAGGAGTCGTCGGACGCCGGAGAATCAGACACATTCGTCGAAAACACCGAAAAGGCAAATATTCATTAGCGATATTAATAGCCGTGAAGAGGAAGGTGACTTTGTCTTCTCATCAGATACGGGAGCGTCTCCGGATAATTGCCCCCACGAGCCGGGCCTCCCTCCCCCCGCCTCCCTCCCCCACCCAGGGCCAGCCCCCCCCTTCCTCGGATTTGAGGAGCCAGGTCTATTTCCAGAGAGGGGCTCGGAGACAAAGCTCGGGGTGCAAATATATGCAGATTCGTGGCTCCGGCAGCCGCTTGCTGATTAGCAGACGAGCTCGGTAATTATTGTTTCATCTGCAAGTACAATGACTCGGGCTCCGGCTGGCACCCGGCGGCCGCCCCCCCTCCCCCCTGTCTGGGAACGGAGTCAGAGCCCCAGGCGCCAGGGATCCCACCTTGTCCTCGCAAGCAGCGGCATAAGCGCCCCCTCTATGTGGTCGCGGGGGGCGGGTGCGTCCAGGAGACTGGCCGAAGGGTCTGCAAGGTGGGGAGACACAGCCGCCCCCCGGTCTGACTCCTGCACCTCCCTCACGTACCGTCCGCTGTTTCCCAAGGCCATCGACTTCTGGGGCCTAGGTCTGGGCAGAAACGGGGCTTCTCAGAAACCCCACGTCTCCGGAGCAGGATCTGAACGCAGGATCTGTCTGCCTGTCTCCCTGTCTGCCTGCCTGCCTGCCTTGCCTCTCTGCCTGCCTGTCTGCGGGGCATCCACACCATGCTGGAGAGAAGCAGGGAGGCCGAGAGGCCACGGCCTGTGTGGACAGGGTGTCAGCTGACCCCACCTGGACGAGAAGAAGGGGTTCACAATTATCCCTGGGCAGGGAAGCCCTTGCCTGGAGCAAGATGCTCCTCTCCTAACAAATCCTGGTCTCATTGCTCTGCAGAGAGACAAGGACCTGGGAAGCCAGACTTCCATTGCCCAGGCTACATAGATGGTCTATCCTGAGCAGACATACCCCCCCAAAAATCATGCCCTTCCCACAACACAACAGGTCAGCTCTGTCCATTCAGTAGTCATCTTTCCTTCCCTCATGTCCACTGATGCACATGACAGCTGCTCCCATCTCCTCATGAAAAACCACACAAGTCAGAACAGACGAACGGCCCAAACAGCCGTGGTATAGTTACGTGGGGGAATATTATACAGCCATGAAAAACCCTAAGCTCCTGTTGTTGGCGGTAACATGGATGGAACTGGGAGGAATCAGGTTAGGGACAATAAGCCAGAAAGAAAGAGAGAGAATACCAGGTGGTCTTACTTGGATGTGGAATACAGAGAAAACCACCCAAAGGACAAGAAAAACTTAAATCTAACACAGCCCAGGAACTCCCTGGCAGCCGGCATGCATGGCTGGGTTCAGGGTGACTTCGTGTCTTCCAAGCGACGCTGGTTGGCAACGTCTCGGACTCTTGGGATTCTGAGATTTGTTTCCATAGGGGGAATCTGGGAGAACGGGAAGGAGTAAGGATGCCACGGGACGGACCCCACATCGTCCAGCCACACGACCCCCATCGCCAAGCTGCCCAGAGCCCTCTCGAGACAGCAAAGACCGAAACGTGCTATTTCAAGGAAAATCCCTCATAGACTCACGATGCACAGGTTGGCGGGGAGGAGCCAGGGTGAATACCTAGAGCTACCTCCCAGGTTCTGGCAGTCTCAGGTGTGGCGAATGACTCTTCCAGCATGGACACCTGCCTGCACTGGCCGAATCCCGCTCAGCTCGGAGCGGTCAGCTTGGAACTCCGAATGCTCTGGATGCCCTGGTCTGTTTCGCTCTGCTCTGCTTCTAGATCCTCCGAAACATGGCCATTGCCGAGACACCAACTTGGCTTTGCTAGAAGCTGAACGGGTCAAGTCCCATAACAGCCACCAGCTCTTTCTCATCGAAGCACAGGGACCAGAAATCAGATTCCAACTCCTGTGAGACTTTGCCGCCCCACCACACCCCTCCATGAGACCAGCTCCCTACTTCTTCATCCTAACTTTCCAGATGAGGCAGTGAACTCCAGGAGCAGCAGGAGGAACCGAGTGAGTGCCGAGAGAATCCGGCCACGTATGACTTGCATGGCTTAGCTTTTTTTTAACTTTTTATTATTAATTTTGTCCCCTGGCCAACACATATCCAGATACATCACCATACACCCCAACGTTCTCCCACCACCGTGTTCCACCCAGGAACTGTCATCTGATGGCGCCCGATTTCCCCTTCCTTCCCCCTTCCTTGCTGGAAGCGTCGATTCTTCTATTAGCTTTACCTATTTCTTCTCCTTCGAGTTCTTTTCTCTACATTCCACATCTAAGTGAAACCACCCTGTATGCCATGCTTTCTTTTTGAATTATCTCCACTAGCCGGATTCCTCCCAGCTCCCTCCAATGACAGAGCGTGTTGTTTTGATGGCTGCATAATATTCCACCACCCAACCATTTCCCGGCTGCGCGGGCCATTCATCTTCTGTGAAAGGTGGAAGCTTGTCTTTTTGATGACTGCATAATATTCCATATGTAACTATACCCTGCCTGTTTGAGCCATTCTTCTGTTTTGACTTGTGCGGCTTTTCATAAGGAGAGAGGAGCGAGGCTATCGTGGGCATCTGTGGACACAGGGGAAGGAAACATGACTATTTAACGGACTCTCAGCCCAACTCTACTGCGCTCACGCTGACTTTATATTGAGACGCTCTCCGGACCCACGCGTTACCCATCCAGACGATGCTCTCATCTTGGTTCCGTGTGGATTCGCTCCCTTGTTCTTCAGATGACGGTTAATTGAACTAATTCGAGGATGTCAGCGTTTGAGCGAATTGTCTTTTCCGTCAGCACGACCATTGACGGAGGCGACTTCCAAATGTCACTGAGGCCTCGTGAGGCTGTAACCAAGGGTGGAGATCCCATTCATTGGCAATACCCATTGGTGAAGGAAGCATTGGCAGTGGTTCTGCTGGGGAAGCATTCCTAGCAAGGGGTCATAGAATGAGCTATGGCTTCCAAGCCGCTTTGAAGGGTTCGCTGAAGGCCGCACCACGCCTTACGAAAGGAACAGGAAAGTCAGAATAATTTTGGCATGTTTTTGCCCCTCGGTCTAGTTCAACGTTTCCTAACAAAAGTAGGGAGGCTAACGGCGAGAAAAAGCTCCGGATGACAGAGCCGCGCTGTCTGCTACGTGTGAGGAAGGGTAAGAACTTGAAAATGAAGTGATGTTTATCGCATCCTCATTAGCAGAGACAGAATCTGCCTGCGTATAACACTTAGGTTTCTTAATAAAGATCAGGTCAGCCTACTCCTCAATAACAATTACCCGTGCCCTGTGTGAGCCTCCGCACCTCCCCGAAAACTGAGGTGGAGGGAAGAAAGGGGGAGAAAAGGAGTCACAGAACATCTTATAACAGGAGACAGTTGAGGAGGAAAAAAAAGTGCATGACCCATAGGATAATAAAATGGACTACGTTTTAAATAGATTGGTGGTATTTTAGGACTGCAGCCTTGATATCAATAATCAAATCATCCACTGCCAAAGAGAATCAAAACGGGAAGTGGAGCTGCCATTATATCCAGTCTTCTCACAGCTGGCAGTCTCCCCAAAGGACCCCAAAACACTCATTCAAAAGGACACCTGTATTAGGGTGTTTACGGCAGCACTGTTGACAATAGCCAGGACATGGAAACACCACAAATGCCCCCAAACAAACGAATGGATCAGAACACGGTGTGTGTGTGTGTGTGTGTGTGTGTGTGTGTGTGTACGTGATGGAATATTATGCAGCCATCAAAAAGGGCAAATCTGATGCATGTGTGATAACACGAATGGAGCCAGAAGGAATCATGTTAGTGAAAATCAGCCAGAAATATAACGAGAAATTTGGGATGGTCTCACCTGTAGGCAGGATACAGGGAGAACAAACCAAAAGGCATGGAAACTTTAGAACAAATTGCCAGCAGAACGGAAGCACAGAGCAAGGGAGGGGGAGGGGGCAAGTAAGAGGAGGAAGGGGGACAAGAGAGAAAGATGATGGTTGACGAGGGACAAGGTGGTGGGAATATAAAGACGTTAAAATGCGTGTGTAATCAAACAGAAAATAAGATAAAAAATAATTCCCTGGGGACCACCCACCACTTTCCCTTCCTGACCACTCCCTCCCATCTCCACCCCTCCTCACCCCCTCCACATACTCATCCCTTTTATGGAATTTTCATGGACATATCTACGGCCTAAATTGCCAACCGGAAAAAACTTTATAATAATAATAAGCATACATTTTAAAAATGATTAAAAATCAATAAAATAAAATATATAATCACGGAAAGAAATTGATGAAGCGAAATAAAAAGAAATCAAAGCAGCATAGACGAAGGGCACACCTGCGGAGACATGAGAAAAACCAGGAAAGTGGACCGTTTTCCTGGCAAGTGGGTTACCAGGAAGGAGCCGCGAACTGAAATAGTTTTTCCTAAATAGGCAGTGTGAGAAGGGGAAAAGGGAGGGGGAGAGGAGGGGGGAGAGGAAGAGGAAGAGAGAAGGGGAAGGCGCAGGAAGTCAGGAGAGGCTCCCTGGGGAAGATGAAGAGGAGAGGGGAAGGGCGGCTGCGTCGCAGGGGGTATAAGGCGGCTGCAGGGTTGATCATCAGAGGCCCCGCGTCTGCAGGTCTGCATGTCTGCAGGGAGTCTCAGGACCAGCCAGGCACGTAGCCTCTGCAAGCCCAAAATAATCCCCACTTCTCAGAGTCTCCTTGTTCTCAGAAAGGCATCTTTGTCCTCATGTCTAGACACGCTGTGTTGAAAGTAGGACGAGGGATTCATGTGGGCCTCAGGCGACCTCAGTCCGTCCACAAGCATCGGCACGCCATCGCCTGCCCTCATGGTGGAGGCTGGCTCCGCAGACACATGTTGGCTCGGAGAATATTCATCCCATGGGGGCATGTTACCGTGAGACGTGTGATGCTGGGAAAAGAGAACGCGTCCCTAAGAGCTGGAACGAGGCTGCGGGCGATGATGATGTTTCATCCATGCAATGAAAATGTGGGCTTTTTGCTGGTTGTGAGAACAGGTCCCTTTCGAAAGGTGGGGGGCGTCTTTGGAAATCGCCCCTGGCAAAGCTCCCGAAGGATGCCTTTTCCAGGCTGGACTTCTTCGGTGCTAATAACGGGGCCCGTGGTCACTATTTCTGCGTCGCAGCTGCTCATGTGTGTTCGAAATAAAGAGGTTTAAAAAGGCCAAAAGACAAATAAGCATGTGGGACTACACAGATACACACGCTTATATATGCAGTGTATGGTATGCACAGTGTATTACCTGTGTGTTATACGTATTACAGCGTATGACATTACGCATCATAGCATATTTATACACATGATTATATATACAGTGAGTGTGATGTTGTGTACTATGTGTTGTGTTGTGTTATGTGGCTTGCTATTATGGGTGTTGTTATGTGTACGTGTGTTTCGTGCTGCATGTTATGGTGTGTGTCATATATTACGGCATATAATATTATAAAACCTAACATTGCATAACAGATACAACTACATTATTATGCATCATAGCAATTTATACACATGGTTATGATACAGTGTACATTATGTCTTGTGTTGTGTTGTTATATGTATCGTGTTATGGGTTGCATCATACGTTACATATTGCCACATATAACACGACAGCATATAATATATAACATGGCAGCACTTAACATGTATCATGTATCATGTATCACATTCATGCACATGATTATATAGTGTATGTTATACTGCGTAATGTTGTTACATGTGCTATGTGTGAGGCTTATGTTTTATATATATTGCAGCATATATAACATTCTATAACAGCATATAACATTATGAATCATAGCACATTTATACACATGATTACATGCAGTGCATGTTATCCTGTGTATTATGTGTGATGTTTGCATGTTACACGTATCACAGCACATAATATGGCAACACGTATTGTTATATAATAGCACGTAACATTACAGCATATAGCATGTTTCACAGCACATTTATACACACGATTATATACAGTGTATGTTAGGTTGTGTGTTATGTGTTATGCTGCTATGCGTATGTGTGTTGTGTGTTACACTGTTATATATAGTGCAGCAGATAACATGACTGCATATGACATGATATAACATCAGGTAACATTATGTGTCATAGCACATTTATACACTTGATTATATAGAGTGTATGTTATGTGTTGTGTATATGTGTGTTTTGTGTGCTATGTGTGTTATACTTATGTGTCATATTTATTACAGCATACTGCAGCATATACCATGACTGCATATACCATGACTGCATATAACATTACAGCATATAACATCATGTATAATAGCACATGTACGCACATAATTATATACAGTCAACGTTACATTGTGTTATATGTCATCTTGTGTATATGTGTTGTCCGCGTTATGTTCATGTGCTATATATTACATGACAGCATATATAACGTGATAAAACCACATATAACATGACAGCTTATAACATTATGTATCATAGCACATTTCTACTCATGATCATCTGTAAAGGGTATGTTATGTTGTGTGCTATCTTACGCCGTTATATGTATATGTCATGCGTGTTACACGTCACATTCTGTGTTACACAAATGGCGGCAGACAACATGACCGCATATAGCAACATGTGCCATAGCACAATAACTCATGCAGCATCAGCTCCCCGTAGTAGATAGATGCTGCTACATGCTAAAGCTAGAGGGCAGCTTTCCATGTCACTAAGCTAACCACCTCGCATCGCTACATGCCATGGCACTGAGCTCCTATCATCCTGACATGGCCTGTTCTCTACGTATCAGAGCAAGGATCAAGACAGGGGTCTCCGAACGGATGTAGCAGAAGCAAGCTCAACACTCAGAACCGGCCTCCCCCTCAGTCCTGGAGCTGCTGGGAGTCACGGAGAGCAAAGGAAAACATCTAATAAAAATGCTGGTTCAGTCACCCCGAGGTGTAGGAGAGCGCACATCCTCGGAAGCTCAGACAATCTCCCCGTGAAGCTTCCTGACCTCAACTCCGTAGCCGCCTCCTTTGGTTCTCAACAAGCTGAGACCTTGCAGCAAAGGAAAAAAAAAAAAACACGGAGATTTTATTCATTCTCCTTGTTCTAAGGACAATCAGCGACTCTCGGCGCAGGCCTTAAAACTGGCTCTGGGGAGAACCCTGGGGATATTGAACGATGTAGAATGAAGCCAATCAAAATAATTTTAAGATTAAAAAAATCTTCTAATCTATTTTAATGATGGTTTCTTTATTCAATATCCTTTGTCTCTTTATACATATTTCACAACCAATTTGTCAACTGCTGGGAAACACGCGATTGATTAAATTTTAATTGCCTTTATAATTTGCAGATACTTGTCTTAGCCACTTATCTCTAATAATAAAAATTAAATGCTTTCCAAAAATATCTACTTTCCCATACATTAGGTATTATTTCACCTAGTAGTGTCTTCTAGATTCCAACATGCCATCCTCACGTATGCTAAATGATTTTCTATTTTTTACACTATTGTAGAAATAGTTTTTTTTTCATATGTTTTTTCAGATTTTACTCTTCAGTTGTTTCCTGTTTGCATTTAGAAATACAATTAAATTTTTCTTCTTGGCATCGTGCTCAGTGACTTATTAAATCTGATTATTAATCCTAAAAAAAAAAAAAAGTATCTCTTGTTCAGACATTTCTGTGGCAGAGTGAAGTGGGTGTTTCATCCAGTGGGGAGAGAACGGACTAGCCACCTGCGGTGATCTTGGAGGTGGGGGAGGGGACCTATTGCCCCATCCCCTCCACCTGGTCTCCAGGGGGGGGAAAGGAGCTCTGTAACAGACCCTGGAAATGGGGGCACATCCCTCAATCAGCCTCTGGGATGACTCCCCCAAACTGGACTTGACTTGAAACACTCCCCAGCCTGTCTGCTCACCAGCAACACTCAGCTCAACCTTCTCCTTCCCAGAAGAACATCACTGGGGCCACTCTCCGTGGGGGGAGAACTGCGAGTTCCCCAGGTTCCAGGCCTCCTTCCCCAAGTCTGTGCACAAGGCTCAAAGGCGCAGAAGCCAATTAAGATTTCTCAGCAGCTGCTCATCTTGGAGAGAAGGGAGATGAGGGGGGGGGGGAATGTCCTGACCGAGCGTGACTCAGGTCGGCTCAACGTAACTGCAGGAGCATTTAAAAGGGGAGCCAGGGGGCAAGAGGGGAGATGCTCAAAATCACCAATAGTCGGGGAAACACAAGTGCATACCACACTGAGGTCCCACCTCGCACCAGTAGGAACGGTCCATGTTAAAAAAACAAAACAAACAAACCAAAACACCAGGCAACAACACATGCTGGCGAGGATGTGGAGAGAAAGGAATGTGTCTACACGGCGGGTAGGGATGCAGACTGGTCCAGCCACCATGGAGAGCTGTGTGGGGACCCTCAGACGACTGGACCTGGAGCTGCCATTCGATCCAGCCATCCCCTTGCTGGGAATCCCCCCAAAGGACCTCAAAACACTCCTTCCAAAGGACACCTGTGCTCAAGTGTTTATGGCAGCACTATTGATGGTAGCCAGGACGTGGAAACACCCCAAATACCCCCGAATGGATGAATGGCTCAGAAAACTGTGGTCTGTGCACACAGCGGAATATTATACAGTCATGAAAAAGACACATCTGCAACCTGGCTGGAGCTAGAAGGTATCATATGAGCAGAAACAAGCCAGAAAGACACAGAGAAACCCTAGATGATCCCACCAATATGTGGGCTGTAGGGAAAACCAACAAAAGGATGAGGAAAACTTAAAACTGTCAGCACAACTCAAACACAGAGCAAGAGAGGGGGAGGGATAAGACCGGGGTGGTGGAGGGGAGGGATGGGCACAAGGGCTGAAGATGAGGGTTCATGGGGGACAAGGTGGAGGGAGAACCGCGGGGTAGACCACGAGGTGCGTGTGTAATCCATAAAAAATGGGGGAGGCAGAGAAAGCCAAAGAGACAGGGAGGGGGTGTGTGCTGTCGTGGCTTTGGATCTCAGAAGCCAGGATCCCATCATAACCGGCCTAGGAGGGCAGCATCTTCTTGCCTCGAGCAACATGCTCCCTCCCTGTTTCCAGGATGCATCTGCCCTGGGTTAGAAATACAAAGCAAAAGGTCCCGTCAAAAAAACGGGGAGACGAACTGTGGAGACACTGCTCCCAAGAGGACATACAAATGGCCAACAGGCACTGTGTGGGGAGATGCTCAAGGTCACTCATCATCAGGGAAAGGCACATCAAAACCACACTGAGATCCCACCTCACAGCAGTAACAATGGCCCGTATCAACAGTACAGGCAACGACAAGTGCTGGCGAGGATGTGCAGAGACAGGGACACGTCTACACGGCCGGTGGGGGTGCAAACGGGACCAGTCGCCATGGAGAGCTGTGCGGGGACTCTCAAACTGTTCGACCCAGCCATCCCACGGCTGGGAATCTCCCCCAAGGACCCCGAAACACTCCTTCTAAAGGACACCCGTGCTCAGGTGTTTATGGCAGCACTCTTGACCATAGCCAGGATGCGGAAACACCCCAAATGCCCCCCCAAGGATGAACGGGTCGGAAAGCTGTGTCTATGCACACAGTGGAATATTACGCGGCCATCAAAACGGCAAATTGGAAGCCTTGGAGATCACATGGATGAACCTAGAGGGAAGAAGTCTATCAGCAGAAATGAGTCAGAAAGTAAAGCGCCAATACTAGCTAGTGTCACTGGTGTTTGGGATGCAGAGAAAACAAACAAAAGGCCCAGAGGGAAGAGTCAAGGCAAGCCGACGACCCAAGTAGACAGCTGGGGGTGGGTAGATGGGCCGAAGCGTTCAGGGAGGGGAGGAACATGGAGAACAGCAACAGCAGTCCATGTGTGAGGCGGCGGTGGGAGAACCCTCGGGGAGACAAACATGTGAACTGTATGTAAGCACTTAAGACAAGGAGACAACCGGGGCCGCCAAGTTCCTCCTTTCGTTCTCAACCCAGCGCCTCCGCAGACACAGATGCCACCCGGGGCATCGTCTCTGATGCGGACTTTTTCCTCATTCTCCTTCCATGGGCCACGGTCACTGCTGGCTCAGCCCTAGGCCGCTTGGCTGTGGACGGAAGGATGACTGAAACTCAAATCCATTGTCTCTGCTTTCGCCGGCGCATCTGAACGTTCGGAGATGCCCTTGCAAAGGATTCTTGGCGGACCCCGCAAGGCTCACGAATTCTGCGAGAAACCTTTCCTCCAGCGGAGCGTTCTCAATCTTCCGTGCCCTCGGCATTCAGAGGCGAAGCTCCGATGGTCTCTGTGAGCGCGGCCGGCCGGCCAGGCGTCTTTCGGGCTGGAGAGAAAGCGCCTCGCGTCAAGAGAAGAAACCCACCGCGCAGCGTTCTCTCACGCCAAGATGGACTCGGGGTCTCGGGTTTCTATCCACCCCCTCTCTGAGCACGGAGGGGCCGTGTTTGCCTACAAGGGGATGAGGGACGGCGGTGTTTTGGGGAAAAGCATCGAGTCAGATTCTTGCCTCTCTCTCTCCCTACAGCTACACCACTTCTGTGAAAACTCTTTCCTAGTGAAGCTGTAATCCCAGCGCTGGGAGGCTGAGGCCAGGGATCGCTTGAGTCCGTGGGTTCAAGACGACCCCGGGCAACGTAGCAAGACCTAGTCTCTCCCCCGCCCCCCAAAAAAGCCAGGTGTGGTGGCATGCACCTGTAATCCCAGTTGCTGGGAGACTGAGGTTGGGAATCGCTTGAGCCTGCAGGTTCCAGACTACCCTGGGCAACATCGCAGGAGCCGGTCTCAAACGACCCCTAGCCCCGGCCGCTTCAGAGGCTGAAGCTTACAGGCACGAGCCACCGTGCCCGGCCTTGGCGGAGTTTTCTAACTTTCCATCCGCCCGCTTCTCCCAGCGGGATTCAGCCCCTCAACCTCCGGCCGTGAGTGCCTTCACGGGCCGGTCACCTTCGTGACGCGGACGCTAGCCACCTGCTTCTCCCGGGCTGCAGAGACTGCAGGGAAAAAAGCCTTTTGGACGCCCAGCCGCTGGGCCTCCGAGGTCACGTCTCCACGTCCGGCGGCCGGGAGACGTTCAAACGTGTGGCTTCTTGCTGTCGCAGCCTCCGTGGCCTGACTGGCAAAGCCAGGATGGATTCCAAAAGAAACCCCAGGGAGCGGGAGCCCACCGCTCAGGCACCAAGACCGTGGCATAAGGGAGAGTAGGCGGCTCCTTAGCAGATGTATGGATCCACTGTTGCTGGCCGGAGGGGGGAGGGGAGGCTTCCGGCATCAGGGCTTCCGGTCCGCAGACTGGACTCACGGAGGACTTCAGCGTCGTAGCACGAATCCGCAGTGTCAGAGAGAACCCGGATGAAGGCCTGCGCTTAGAACCTCCTTCCCCACCTGGTCAGCTTGTCTGTCTTCCGCTGAGGGGTGCGAGCCAGGGAAGCGGTTCTTCCGCGATGGAGGGAAACACGGGTTGCTTCTTCTGGGGCTCGGAATTTGGGTCTGAACAGACCCCGTGGCAGATGAAGGTCTCCTATATCTGTATATATAGGTCTCCTGCATCTATCTATCTATCTATCTATCTATCTATCTATCTATCTATCTATCTATCTATCTATC
>PVHY01016206.1:0-34278 GCA_004024945.1 Uropsilus gracilis | reverse complement strand
AGAAGAAGAAGAAGAAGAAGAAGAAGAAGAAGAAGAAGAAGAAGAAGAAGAAGAAGAAGAAGAAGAAGAAGAAGAAGAAGAAGAAGAAGAAGAAGAAGAAGAAGAAGAAGAAGAAGAAGAAGAAGAAGAAGAAGAAGAAGAAGAAGAAGAAGAAGAAGAAGAAGAAGAAGAAGAAGAAATAGCAAAAGTAAGGAAAAAGTGGAAGAGGGGTGTCTCCACCCCATCCATGCTAGTAAGGCCAGGTGGAACCTTAGAGTCTCTCCTTTATGTAACTTTAACAAAATGCCTAGTGGTGTGTGAAAAGACCAAGTAGGATGTCAATAGCTGAATATAGGTTAGTGAGGTGAAACCTGGACTTCTGCACCCCACTGAAAAATGACGGTTCATCTTTCACCTTGCTGTGGGGTGTCCAAGAGCCTAATAGGATGTCAGGAATAAGGCCACCTCTACCACAGGCCAGTAGGGACTACACAGAGTTCTGAGGCGCTCTTTAACAGAACAAGGAGTCCCCAACTTCATCCCCAGGGAAAGGAAAATTTGGACCTTAGCCATCTCTCTCCTTTGCTGTCAAGAGCAACAACTTCTGATGTCTACTAAATCAGTGTCAGAGAAAGTCAGCCAGTCTGAAACTGCAAATAAAATTCAAAATCTCAAATATGATTTTTAAATGATTTTGATTGAAAATCAGTCATTGTGAACTAAAAAGATTCAACTAAATAAAGAGATAATTCAGAGATGTCAAAAAGCCAAATAACAGAAACAAATGGAAGGTTTTAAGGATATCATGAATAAAATACTCTGACAGTAATTGAAAGTATTCTTGAAACAAATGGGGGCAATAATAAAGTGGCAACATTTCCACAGAAGATAAAACAAAGACTCCAATGGAAATACTCAAACTGAAAAATGTAATAACCAAAATAAAGTACTCAGGGAATTGAATTCAACAAAAAAATGGAGGGAAATAAAGGGAAAATAACTGAACTGGAGTTAAAACAGTAACAATTATCCAGAGCACTAAAAACAAAATAGACTGAAAAAAATTAACTGAGATCAGTAACTTTGTAATAGTATGATCCCCAGAGAAGGAGGAGGTTCTCTTCCTGCCCCACCCATGGAAGGGTGCCGCTGAGCAGGAGAGAGAAGCTAGAAAAACTCAGAGAAAATGCATGGAAATAAAGAGAAATCCAGAACAAGGCACATGAATCAGAGAGATATGTGAGAAAGCCACACTTGCTTCTTGGTCTTGGTCTTGGCCTTGTACCAGGGACTTGGGAGACATGAAGGAAACACTTGAAAGAGACACAGGTGTGAATGAGAGACTCATGGGGAAATTGACAATGGCAGCCTTTATTTAGACTAGCACTTCATTTTGCTCTTTTTCCCTTCAATTTGCCTAGCCCATTCTTCCCCTTTCCTATGGTACCCACCAGAAGGTACCCTAGATGTGTGTCAAGCCTTTGGTCCTCAGTGTCCCCTGCTTTTGCCAACTATGTTTGATGGTTTATTCACATGGGAATGGGTAACTTTGGGTGTTCAATATACTTTCACTATATTCTCTTCTATCTCTGGCACACTAGTTGCATTAAAGTTATTTTCTACTGAAGGTCTTAGCACTAAGAGTATATTTGTCTTTTTGAGGTGGATGGCAGAACCCATTTAGAGAAAGCAGTTTTGGAGACTTTGGGTAGCCCTTACCCTGCCCACCAACAATCTGTGAGACTATTAAAATATAAACTAACATTTGTTTCTCTAAAATCTCAGAAGTGGCAGGATGAGAATGGGACTAGAAGACCTACTTGAGGAAATAATAGCTAAAATCTCCCCAAATGTGGGGAAAGTCATAAATCTGCCAAATGAATATGAGTGTATACCAAACAGAATAATGCATAAAAATAATGATACCCAATCTAGGGGAAAAGGCCAGTCACAGTGGCAATGGTGTTCTTACCAGGAGGCTTGAGATCAGAATGAAAAAGCACAATAACTTTTCAGATACTGAAAGAAAATAATTTTTAAATTTGAATTTTATATCTAGAAAACCTGGAATAAAGCTACTACTGAGACACAATTGGGTGCAATAAAGACAAGAACATTTGCCACCTGTGTACATACTCTAAAAAAATAAAGTCTAAAGGGAATTCTCTGAAAGCAATGGAGGGAGATGATTTCTTTGCACTAAGAACTAGAAACATCAAAGAGAAAGACCCTCATGAGTAAAATGCAAGTAAATGTAATAAATTTTTATTCTCCTCATAAGTCTTCTAAAGAAATTATGTTTGATGGTTTGTACAAAAACTGTAACATGGGCTAACTGCTTCTAAATGTATATAGAGGAAATATTTAAGACATTAATATACAAAGCAAAGTTAAGAAACAAAGGAAAATAAGATGGCATGACTTCTTTGAAAGTGATGAAATAAATTTTGTGTCAGTAGACTACAAATTATGTATATCTAATGTGACATAAAGAAACAAAGTTGTATAGTCAGAAACACTTTGAACAAATCAAAATGAATAATAAGGCAAGAAAAAAAAACAGATTAACAGAAATAGAGTGATGAAACATGAAACAATAGAATATCAGATTTAAGCCCTCATGTGTCCATTACTATAAAAGGATCTGACTCACAACGTTGACTTTAAAGATGAAGGGAGGAGAGACTATAGGTGATCTATGGAAGATGGAAATGGTGAGGAAGTGGGTTTTCTGACAACACTTGAATGTGTTCTAAATGAGACCCACATTGGTTTTCTAACCAACAAATTATAGGACATTAAATTTGTGATGTTTAAAGCACTGCTTGAGGAAATTTGTTATGACATCCTAGGTAAATTGGAGATTGATCAGCAAGAGATGAGTTGTCAATTGAGACCAGTACTGTCTCAATACCATGAGTTGAGCAGACACTGATATTATGCAGTTCACTGGATCAGATTCTGGGCTATTTTTTTTTTTCAGCTATAAAAACCTGCAGTTACAAAAGACTATCTTGGCCCATTAGCAGACAGCCACATGGCTGGGAGAGTCTGGGAGAGGGTTCCAGGTGGAGTTTTAGCCCCACCCACCAGCAGATGGTTGCAGGGGGGCAGCCATCTGCCAGTCCAAATGGGTGGAGGCATGGTTCAGTCAATCATCTACCCCAATGGGGCTTGGGACTGCGCCTGCCCCACCATCCAGACCCAACCCCCATGCACAGAGGTACTGGCATGTTGGCAGGGATGTGGGGGGGAAATGCCCCTTCCATATCACTCTCACTCCAGATAATCTTCAGGAGGAGGAAAAACATAGATAATACAAACACCATCATAGAATGAGTGAGGGACCAGGTAAACATCGAGCCTACAGTCTGAGCTGGGCACAGAGATGGAATATTGAGAGAACCAGTATATGTGAGAATGGAGAAACAACTATGGAAACACGATGTCAGGAATCACACCTACGCACTCACTGGGTCTGGAAGAGGCAAGACTTCATTTCTGAGATGCCATCTAGGATACAAGGCACCGCTCCCTACACAATGGGAGAGGAAGGACAAAGAGTGGGGACATCAGTCCCACAGCAAAGCTGCAAACTAAGGCAAAGGAGATGATCTACGATGGCCATTCACAGACACCTATACCCTGTACCCATAGAGAAACTTCTTCACTGACACTGACTGGGGGTGATGCCCCCTAAACCAGATACCAGAACTATAAGGTAAAGCAGCAGGACAATACAGAGAAGGGATTGGAGAAGACAGCCTGCAACAAGAAAACGTGGACAGACCACAAATAAATATAGACTGGCTGCCCAACGCAAGGTTAACACTGAAAATCTACCAGCATGCTTTGCCTGGTCCCACGAACAGTCCCTCATCCAAGTGAAAGGACATTGCCACAGGAAAGAAAGAGACTAATAGACTTAACACATACTAGCAAACAACAAAGAAAGGGGTTTGAGTGAACGGAGAGGGTGCCAGAGGGAGGGGGAGGTATCCCAAAAACCATTTACTGAGGTTGTAATTTAAAGAATAAATAAATAAAATTTTTTAAAAAGAATATCTTTTAAGGTTTTTATGGAGCCTCTGTGGCTCAGTGATCATGATTTTAAAGAAGGTTACAGTCTTGAGTTTACTGTGTTCTTTCTATAAACTCTCTGTGCAGACAAAAACAGACTTCTCGTCAATCACTAAATGAAAAGATAACCTATGAAATTACAAACCATATGTCTGATAAGGGAATCATTAGCAAAACCATTTTTGAAAGCAGCATTTACAATTCAATAGTAAAAAAAAAAAACTGCAATCTGAAAATGGACAAACTATTTGTATATCTATTTCTCCAAGAAGATATACCAGTGGTCAAGTGATAAATAAAAAGATGCTAAATATTACAAATCACCAGGGAAATGCAAGTTAGAACCACAAAGAGATGTCATTTCACACCAGTCAGAAAGGCAATATTAAAAAGAAAAGACAATAGACAACAAACGGAGTTGTGCATGTGTAGCACATGGAATCCATGTGCACTGTTGCTGGAGTTGTAAATTGGCACAGACACTATGGAAAATATTATGGAAGTTCAACAAAACCTTAAATTGGAGTTACCTTGTAATACGGAAAGATGAGCATAGACAAAGGAAGATAAAATATTGGCTTTAGAATCTATCTGAACACCATTCATAGTAGCGTTTGTAACTAGGACATGGAAACAACCTAAGTGTTCACTAATGGACAAATGAATTAGCCACAATGTCATCATATATATGTATATATATACATATATATGTATATATCATACATAATTTGAAGATATATACACATGATATATACATATATATCATATGTATATATGTATATATATATATACATATACATACATATATACAATTAAAAGAAATCACAGATTCTGTATAGTGCCACTTAAGCATATAATCAAATCTTTTTAAAAAAAACTCAGAAAAGGATATCCATCAGAGACATACAATCGGGGAGGGAGACTTGGAGGATGGTGGTCAGAAGGTATCTCCACAGTCTCTGTTGCTGCCAGACAGATAATCAGTTCATACCATCTTCCCCAGTCTCCTGTCAATGAAGCCCAAGAGCTGTAGTATGACCATAGTCAACTGTTTTGGTTTCTACTTTCTTCCAACCTCCTCATTTTTCATGAGCCCCTCATTGCATGAAATCAACTGGAAACTGAGATGACACAGAATCAGAGAAAAGGAGCAAAATGTGAGAATTTAATTTGAAGATATGCCCCTCCTGCATCCTGGGAGATATCATATCTTTCTAGACCCAGCCTAACACACTGCAATGCACACCTCCTCTGTCCAAAAAGGCACACCCCCTCTATGCAACTTTTGCCAACTCCTCCTTGGGACCTCTCTCTCCTTGGTACCTCAGAGACATCAGAGCATATTTCCAAGCTTAGAGAGGAGACACAATATCATGTGCTTTCTGAAGCAATGACAATGAAGAAACCAATACCACTTTTGAGATTTTTGCTTAAATTGTGCAATTTAGTCTAATCTAAGGAAATACCTGGTAAAGTCACACAATCTGGCCTAGACTCTACAAACATATCAACGTCAAAACTCTGAGAACTGCTTAATCCAGCTATCAAGGTAGTGAGTTCATTGCAAAACTCTCGATCTTTGTATCCATAAGAATATTTTGTATTGTAATTATAAATATATTTTTAATTTCCAATGTTATAAAAACCCAAAAATCTGATCAAAACAAATGAAGAAAAAGGTCATGGCAATAATGAATATATCTGGTTCTAGATTGGACATTGATCAAAGAAAAATAATTATATATATTACTGATATGTTGGGGATTATTGGAGGCATTTGTTTCTGCAGCATCTCATACAGCAAAGTGCAAAAGTGATAACTTTTTTGAATCTTCTAAATTTACTGTAGTTATATAATTGAGTATTCTTGTTCCTAGGAAATACAAAGTGTTTTTTTTTCAAGTAGTATTATGTCTGCACTTAACATCATGAGATAATACAAAAACAGTGCTCAAGAGTACTTACAGCAGTACTAAAGAGAGCCAAGGAACAATGACCAGGGTAGGGAACAGGTCACTCTCAGTGGGTTTTTCCTCATGTACACAATTGCAAGACCACTCAAGCTCAGGGTCCAAAATAACAGGTTTATTTAACACATAGGACATTGGGGAAAGAAAAGACTTTTTAAGACCACAAGTGACTGCTTGTCTCACAATGTCTGAAAGTCCCAAACAAAGGCCTCTCATGGAAGATGAGGTGGCATTGCAGCAGCACCCCACAGTAGCAGACAAGTCTGAACACATGCTAGGTCAGATATGAACAAGCTCAAGAGCATCAGGAAGTGGTGCCAGAGATCCAGAGGTCATGTTCAGCTCTTCAAGATGCTAGGCGGAGCCCAACAGCGACTTGTAGGTAATGTCAAAGGCAGGTGCAAACACCAAATGTCTGTGAAGTCCTATGGATGTGTGGAGATCTACAAGTCCACATAGTTTTCAAAGGTTCGGTGAATCTGTTTGTAGTCCACTACTTGACATGTCATTGTCTCCAAAGACTGGAAGCAGATTCTCTCTTTAAAGGTGGTCAAGGAATCCTTTTATTCTTTGAGGGCTGGCTATTTCAAAATTCAGTAGCAGAATGAGCTCTTGTTCTGACATTTATCCCCTCAGAAAGACCCACCCTACAAGCCTGATTGCATTATTTTCAACTCTAAGAGTCTGATTGAATTACTTAACATAATCAGCTCATTTTCCACTTTTCAAACAGAAAATCAACTAATCACGAGCTTGAAACTGGTTGGTCGATTTGGCTTGATCCTGAACAAGCCATTTATCTTCCATCTGATGGGTCCATTTTAAAATGTTAAAGTCATATGTAAAAGAGGGGGGAAACTCAGCCCAACTGCACTTAAGTCATGGCTGACTGGTGTGCCTGTTGGCTCCAAGGAGCCATGACTGAATTCCATCCTTGTTGGGGCTAGAGGAAGGGAATTATGTTTGGCTTAGGACAGTTAGCCTCAAACCATATCCAGAAAGTAAAGAGGATCAGATGAGTAAAACAGGGAAAGGAAGTCAGTTGAAAGGTGATGGAAACAGGACTCTTAGAAGTGATTGTAATGTACCATGTAGAGATGGCACAGTATTGGATTATACACCTGAAAGAACTATAATGTTATAAGCAGGTAACCTCAGAGAAAACACAATTGAACTAAACAATTAATATGTTCTATGACTCTCACCTCAATGAAAAGTAAACATGCCCAGTGATGGGCAAGCTTAGCAGAGCTGAGAGGTCCCCTGAAGGCCTAGAGCCCCACCACACAGCAAGCAGAAGGACAGAGAAAGCCCAAAATAATCCCCCAGCCACTCCCCCAAAGAGGCAGGCTCAGCAGCAACAACCTGTGGAACAGACAATTAACAGGAGCCCTAATAAGTCACAAGGGAATGAGTTCAAGAAGTGAGGTTGAGGAATAAATTGGGTTCTGCCAGGTCCTCAGGAGCCTCCAATGAAACCAAAGACTTGCCTCCACACCCTCTCATCCCGATGCTCTTCCACCAAGAGCTTGCTCACCTTTCTCAAGACCTCTCCCTCACCCAGAGGGGTTACTTCCAAAGGTCAGTGGGGAGAGAGAAAAACCAGATACAGGGAAAGGGGGCAACAAATAAGGACAGACAGACCTACTGTGTGACTTTGGAGAAGTTACCTAGTCCCTCTGAACTCAGTTCACTTGTCTATAGACTAAAATCAAAATTACATGGCAATACACCTTGGGTGTAAGTGTGCTAACAAGGGGCAGCTTGTGAGTCTTGCATGGCAGAGTATTTAAGGATTTTTTCTGCAGACACACAAGATACCTGGTAGTTGAGTGTTCTCTCTCCAAGCCTTTTTGTCTTTAAATGAACATAGTTTTGCCAATCTTGGGAAATTGAATAAGAAAACGCAGTCAAGCACTTTGCCATAGTATCAGGTACATAAACAGGCTAGAAATGTTAGCCAGTAGAAGCAGAGAGAGGGTAATTCAGTCAGGATTTAAAGAAGAAAGAGGCAGTCATGTCACAGAGGAGGTGATCGCTGTGGAGGTTGGACTAGAAAAGCACGCTTGGAAGCCAAGAGACTGGAGAGGGTCAAGATGAAACTCAGGACTTGTTCTGGGGAGGAGATGTTGCATTAGAGGAAGAGAGGGGTCAGGTAAAACCACCAAGCGATGACCAGTGGGACAGAAGAAGGTCTGGATCCTGCCTACAAGTGTGGCCAGGGCAATGGGGCTGAGGGTGGGGCCAGCAATAAACTGGGTGCAGAGAAAGTAGAGGATTGGAAGCAGCTGGGGAGCTGGGTGTGTGGGAACACAGGGTCTGTGGGAACCAGGCACCTTCAGCTCAGTTGGGACGTACAGAGGTGTGCCAGAAGCCTTGGGATAGGAAGGCCAGGGCCACAGTGACTCAGCCAGATGGGGTGGGCTCTATCATTTGTTTGATCAGCTCCCCAGTCCTCTTGCTCCTTGTGAGTTGCTTAGGGTAGAGGGTGTGATATGTGCGTGCAATAATTGGATGTTCAACAATAGCATGGACTATAATTCAAGCTGGAACACAGTTTCTATCCACATTCAACTTGAGCAGCTAAACTTCCAAGCTCAATCTCCCCACCCCTATAGCCACATTTGCCTCTCTCCCTTTCTGTTTCCTTCTCTCTGTCTCTCATCCACATCATCTTATGCACATTTCCACCTTTACTCTATAGAATGCATCAAAAATATAGAGAATTGTGTGTTTGTTTTCACACTTCATGTAAATAGAATTATGCTGTACATATCCTCCTGAGGTTGTTCTTCTGTCCTTGTGTGTTTTCCTGGTTTTCAGAATGGCACTATGGGAGTGCCATGGGGATAGCATAATGATCTTTTTTGTTTTTTGGACTTTTTCCCCTCCACCATCCTTTATACTCTACTCTCACTCTCCCTTCCCCTCCCTCTTAACCTCAGCACCTCAGTCATTATTGATGCCCAATAGTGTTAGTATGTTACTTTATGAATTATTATTTTATGCATAAAATGACCAATACTTGTTTTGAACAATCCTAACTTCTTTACAGTGCATAATTCCCCTAATTTCCCTCCATTTTGTTGGAAATAGCACACGTCATCTTTCCTTATGACTGAAGAGTATTCCATAGTGTGGTTATTTCATTTCTTATTGACCAGTCATCTCATGATGTGCATTAAGGTTGCTTTCCTGTCCCAGTTCTTGTAAGTAATGCTGCTGTGAGCACTGCTGAACACATGATCATTTTGTGTTGACAGTTTCATATTCTTTGGATAGATGTCCAGGCAATGGACCTCTTGGTTACGTGTACTTTTATTTTTAGCTTTTGAATATGAACCCAGATGCTTTCCATGATGGCTGACCTACTTTTTCTGTTCATACTTTAGAGATTCTTGTAAGTTGGTACAAGCAGTTCTATAGTTCCATCATTTTCTGAGAATGCAATGTCCCCTTAGTGGGATACCACATTTAACTTATTCTCCTTACTATGGATCATGAACTCCTTTCTTACCAAATGTCCTTGAATGCACCTCACCCTGCTCATTCAAGAGAACTCCTTCATGGTGGGCCTTCTGAGTCACAGATCACTCTACATGACTTGATCCTGACAGTCCCTCTCCAAGATGATAATTGTATAATGCAGACAGTCTCTGCAATGTATATGAACCTTCCTCTTGTTCTATGTGCAAATCATGCTGGTGGATTGATAATGGAGTTAGTCTACATCTCAGTATGATTGCCAGTTCAGACGGGTCAGAGAAAAAGTAAATCAAGGGTGAACAAAAGTTCCTCCTTCTGCAGAAAGAGGATGAGAGGCAAAATGAGAGCTGGGAGAAATCCTGAGCAAAGAGTGTTAGACACAGACAATTACCAGGTGCAGCAGCCCTGAGGAAAAAACCCTGCCAATTGAGAGCATGTGGATGAAATTTGAATAGCCTCATGCTAAACTGTAATTCCATTAAACTTCATGGATACAGTGAGATCAACACACAGGGTTCAATATCTTACTTTTAAACTATTTTTATCAAACAAAAATTCTTTTTCATAAAATTTACTGTTGATACTACATAGTCTCTCTTTCAACCTGGGAATTTGTATTTATTTTAATGTTACCAAATGTCATTGCCCCCCTAATCATTTCAGTTGAGATTTGGACATGTGTCATTATTTTCTTTATTTAGTCTTTCTGCTGCTTCCACTTCTTGACTTACTGCATGAGTCCATTGGATTGCCTCTGTCTTCTCTTGCAAGTCATTGACTTTTTTCATGGCAGCCATCTTGACATAGGTCACAATGTCCATTAGGTCCAATAGGTTACAATGGACATTGAACTTTAACTTTTATTTCTCAAGATTCATCATTCTTTTTGTAAGATTCATAGTGGTGTAATTTTGATTTTATGCTGTGCTCCTCTGTCTGTAATTGGATATACATGAATAAATAGGTATCTTTCTTTTATTCCAGTAAATGGAGCTATGGCATCAGTTTCAAGTTTCTCTCTTTATACCAGGGTCTTGATGGAGGGTAGTAAGGCATTGTATCATTGCCTAGGTAGGGTGGGAGTTGGGATGGACCCTGGTAGAGTCACATTGCTCACACTTCTCCCTGTCAGACTTGGGGGAGTCTTGTCCTGTGCATGAGTCTTTGTTATTGCTTCATGCTCAGGGCTGAATGTCAGCATTGGGGAAGGGGGATGCTCTTGATTTCCTCTCTAATAGACTTCCTTATGTGGAAGGGACAAAGGAGGGTTGTAACTCAGTGCACACTGCTTCCTAAACCTACCTCATCAGGGCCCAACCCTGTGGTGTGGGTCGTCCATCCTCTGTAGTTTGGCAGGACGTGATATCCACTCTGTTTCTGTTCTCCCTCCTGATCCACTGCCTGGTAGGCAAATGGTCTGGGGACTCCATCTCCACTGTCCTGGTCCCACCACATCCACCAGCCTCAAGCCACCCACCTTCAGGTATATGGATATATGGGTCTCTATGTAATACTATCATGATGAGTGGAGAAGCTTTACTTGAGATTTATATGCTGTATAACTTGTAGTTTTGAGGAAAGGGATGATGTGTTCCCTTCCTCTGCCATGATGCTGATGTCATTCCACAAACTTTCTTTATTTGAACCCAAAATAAATAAAATCAGATTGCCATTCAAATGAAATAGTGAAGTATAATATTCCCAATTTATATCTTATTATCTAAGGTATTCTTTTTTTTTTCTTTTTTTAACTTCTATTGTGAATATTTACACTGAGTATGAAACATATTTTTTGAGTGTTTTGCTTTCTTCAGGAAAAACCCTACAAGGAAAATGTGCTATACAAAATAGTTCTATTGTTAATATTTTGAGGTTCCAACACCCTGCTTTCCATACTAGAATCGTTAGAATTTTTATTCTTAAAAATGGTCTTCATTACAATACAAAATTGTTATACAGTGTGTCTTCACAAAAACATTTCCAGATTGCTCTGCTTTCTTCAAGTATCAGCTATTCCAGGGCTTCAATTACTGTAAGTACCAAATATTCTTTATTTCCCCACAGACTCTGAATGGCACAAACTCAGAGAACACCACTCATAACATTTAATAAGAACATTAAATATTTCTTAAACTTAGTCCTTTTTCCTTTGTCAGATTTTTTAATGTTTTATTTTATTTTATATTTAATTTATTTTATATATAAATTTCACATCTTTGTAATCCTAGGGATTCACCCACCCCCACCCTCCTTGATTGTTTCCCCCCCTTTCTTCCCTGCCCGAAGTTGTGTGTTTCAGTTTGGTGGTTAGCTTGTTTTGACTTTTCCTCATGACTTTTGCTTATTTTTTCCTATATTCCATATATTAGTGAAGCCATTTGGTTTCTGTCCTTTTCTTTTTCACTCATTTCTGCTAATATGATTTCTTCTACGTACATCCATGTTATCATAAAATCATCAAATTTGTCATTTTTAATTGATCAGTAATATTCCATTGTGTATATATACCAATGGAATATTATATATATATATATTGTTTTCATCCAGTCATCTGTTTTGGGACATTTAGGTTGCTTCCAAGTCCTTGCAATTATAAATAGTGCTGCAGTAAACATCCAAGCACAGGTGTCCATTTGCAGCAACATTGACGTCTCTTTTGGGTAGATTCCCAAAAGACCAATTGCTGGGTCAAATGGTAGCTGCATTTTCATTAATTTGAGGGTCCATCACACATATTTCCATAGTAGTTGAACCAGTTTACATTCCCAACAGCAGTGTAAGACTGTTCCTTTCTCTCCACACCATGCCAGCACTTGTTCTTGCTTCTTCTTTGGATGTGGCCATTCTTACTGGTGTAAGGTGGTATCTTATTGTGGTTTTGATTTGCATTTCACTTATTGCTAGTGTCATTGAGCAATCTTTCATATTGGCCATTTGTATTTCCTTTATGAGGAAGTGTCTTTTTAGTTCCTCTCCCCATTTTTTGATTGGGCTTCTTGTTTTGCTTTTGTTTAGTTGTATGAGTTCCTTCTGGATCTTCATTATTAAACCCTCTTGTGGAGGACAAAAATTTTTTCCCATTCGGTTGGACTTCTTTTTGTTTTTTTCTGTTGTCTCTTTTGCAGTTTGTTTGATGTAGGCCCATCTGTTTGTTTTCCTTCATTTTTTGCCATCTGTAGATGTGTCCAGAAAGAGATTTCTGAATGGTAATTCATGGAGAGTTTTGCCCAAGGTTTCCTCTATGTGTGTCATGGTTTCATGTCTAACATCTAAGTCTTTTATCCATTTTGAAGTGATTTTTGTACAGGGTGTGAAGGAGTTGTCTTGGTCTGTTTTTTTTGCAGGTCTTAATTCAATTTTCCCAGCACCATTTATTGAAGAGGATATCTTTGTTCCAATGTAAGTTTTTCACCCTTTTGTCAAAGATTAGTTATTATATATGTGTGGTTATTATATATGTGTGGTTTTATTTCTGGGCATTCAATTATGTTCCATTGGTCTGATTGTCTGTTTTTGTACCAGTACCAAGCTGTTTTAATTATTATGGCTTCGTAGTATAGTTTGAAGTTTGGAATTGTAATACATCCATTCTCTTTTTTTCCTGGTCAGGAGTCTTTTTTGATATTCAAGGTCTTTTGTTATTCCATATGAATTTCAGTAATTTTTGTTCTATCTCTTTAAAGAATGTCATTGGGTTTATTATTGGGATTTCACTGAATCTGTAGATTGCCTTTGGTAGAATGGCCATTTTGATGATATTAATTCTTCCAATCCATGAGCAGGAATGTCTTTATATTTCCTTATGTCTTCTTCTATCTCTTTTAGCAGTTTTTTTAAAGTTTTCTTTGTATAGATCTTTCAGGTGCTTTGTTAGGTTTATTCCCAAGCATTTTTTTTTTTTGGTGCAGTGGTAAATGGGATGGTTTTTCTGATTTTTCTTCTTCTATTTGAGTTTTTGTGTATAGGAAAGCTACCGACTTCTGTGTGTTGACTTTGTATCCAGCTACCTTACCAAACTGGTTTAATATTTCAAGCAATTTTTCTGTAGTTTTTTTGGGTTCTCTATATAGAGAATCATGTCATCAGCCTATAATGATAGCTTCAGTTCCTCTTTTCCTATTTGTGTCCCTTTTATGTCTTTCCTTGCCTTATTGCCCTAACTAGAACTTCCAGGACAATGTTAAAAAGTAGTGAGGAGAGTGGGCATCCTTGCCTGGTTCCAGATTTTAATTGGAATGATTTTAGTTTTTCCCCAGTTAGGATGATGTTTGCTGTATATTTGTCATAGATGGCTTTTATTATGTTGAGGTATGTTCCTTTGGTCTCCAATTTTTCAAGGACTTTTATCATGAATGGATGCTGGACTTTGTTGAATGCGTTCTCTGCATCTATTGATATGATCATGTGGTTTTTGTTTTTCTCTTTGTTGATGTGGTGCGTTATGTTTATTGAATTCTGGATGTTGAACCATCCTTGTGCCCCTGAGATAAATCCCACTTGTCATGGTGAATAATGCTTTTTATGCATTGTTGGATTTGATTTGCCAGGATTTTGTTTAAAATTTTTGCATCCTTTTCATTAGGGAAAATTGGTCTATAGTTTTCTTTCTTGGTGCAGTCCTTATTTGGTTTGGTATGAGTGTAATATTTGCTTCATAGAATGTGCTTGGCAGTTTTCCTTCTTTCTCAATTTTTTGGAAAAGCTTTAGTAGTTCAAGTGTTACTTCATCTTTGAATGTCTGGTAGAATTCATTTGTAAAGTTATCAGATCCTGGACTCTTGTTTTTAGGCAGAGTTTTGATGACTGCTTAAATTTTGCTGCTTGCGATTGGTTTATTTAAGTTCTCTATATCTTCTTTGTTCAATTTTTCATAGCTCTCTCTTTCTGAGACTTGTCCATCTCATCCAGGTTGTTGTATTTATTTCCATATTGTTGTTCATAGTAATCTTTTATTATCCTTTGGATTTCTTTTGTTTCTGTTGAATTTCTCCTCTTTCATTTGTGATTCTGTTTATTTGAATTTTCTCTATTCTTTGTGAGCTTTGCATGGGGGTTATCAATTTTATTTATTTTTTCAAAGAACAAGCTTTTGGTTTTGTTGATCATCTGGATAATCTTTTTGGTTTCTAGGTTATTTGTTTCTTCTTTTATTTTTGTTATTTCTTGTCTTCTGCTGGGATTTGTTTTTTTGTTGCTCTTTTTCTAATTTTCAACTTGATAGATTAGGCTGTTTTTTGGTTATTTTCTTGCTTTCTTAGTGGGCCTGTATTGCTATGAACCTTCCTCTTAGGTATGCTTTTGCTGTATCCCAGATATTATCGAATGTTGCCTCTTCTTTGTTGGTTGTTTCAAAGTAAGTTTTAATTTCTTCTTTAATTTCTTCAATTACCCATTCTTCCTTTAATAGCATGTTGTTCAGTCTCCAAGTGTTGGACACTCTTCTTGCTTTCTTTTCATTGTTGATTTCTAGTTTAATACCTTTATGGTCTGAGTAAAAAGTTGGTATTATTTTAATCTTTGTGTATTTATTCATGTTTGCCTTGTGGCCTAGTATGTGGTCAATTTTAGAGTATTATGCATGTACATTTGATAAGAAGGTGCATTCTTTTCCTATAGGGTGTAGTGGCCTGTAGATATCTATTAGGTCCATTTTTGTCTAGGTCTTCTTTTAAGGCTTTTGTGTCCTTGGGTAGTTTTGGTTTTTTTGATCTGTCCTTTGTTGAGAGTGGGGTGTTAAAGTCTCCTACTGCATATGTATTTTCATCAATATTTGTTTTCAGTTCTCTTAGTAGCTGACTTATGAATCTTGGTGTACCCTCATTTGGTGAGTATATGTTGATAATTGTTATGTCTTTTTGATGGGTTGACCCTTGAAACATTATATAGTGACCTTCTTTATCCTTTGTCACTTTTTTATTTTGAAATCTGCTTTGTCTGCTATAAGAATGGCTACCCCTGCCCTTTTTTTTTGGGGGGGGGGAACATTTGCTTGTAGAATTGTTTTCCCTCCTTTTACCTTCAATCCACGCTTATCTTTTGGGATCAGATGTTTTTGTTGGAGGCAGCAGAATGTTGGGTTCAGTCTTTTAATCCAGTCTGCAACTCTGTGTCTTTTGATTGATGAGTTTTAGCCTATTGATATTTAGAGTAATTGTTGTAGAGTAATTTCTAATATTGGGTTCCTGGTGGTGATTTGGGTTTCTGTTTAGTTTCTTCTTTTTAAAAAAAAATATTCGTTCTTTTTATTCTTCTGTGAGTTTCAGACTTAGGGTTTCTTGCAGGAGTTCTTAGAGTGGGGTTTGGTGGTAGAAATTTTTGAGGTTTTGTTTGTCTGAGAAGGTTCTAATTTTTCCTTCATAAAGGAAGGACAGTTTTGCTGGGTAGAATCTCTTGGTTGGCACTTTTTTTCTTGGAGTGTTTTGAAGATGTGGCCCCATTCTCTCCTTGCTTGGAGTGTCTCTTCTGAGAAACCTTAAGTTAGTCTAATGGGTTTTCCTTTGTAGGTTATCTGTTTCCTCTCTCATTATTTTCATATTTTTTTCTTATCTTCTGCTCTTGAAAGTTTTACTATGCTGTGTTTCTTCTTTTATTAAAGTAGTTTGGTGTCCTTTTTGCTTCCTGTATGTCTATTTTCATTTCTTTCTTCAGATTTGGGAAATTCTCCACCATTATTTCATTGATAAGCCTTTCAGATCCTTCTTTCTCTTCTCCTTCTGGGATTCCAATTAGTCTTATATTGTTTTCTTTAGGTTATCTGACAGACCTTGGGTTTTTTCTTCTGTTTTCTTACTTTGTTTCTCTCTCTCTTTCTCTTTCTTCATTCTCTCTACTTCTATATCCTCTAGTGTGCCTATTCATCTAATATTTCTTCTAATCTGCTTTCTTGGCTTTTCCCTGCATTTTTGAGCTCTTCAATTGCTCCTTTTATGCACTGTATCTCCTGCAGCTTCTTATTTAGGGTTTCAATTTCATTCTTCTGTTCGTCAATGATATTACTCATGTTGCTGCATTCTTTTCTATGTTTTTCTGCTACTTCTTTTAGTTCTTTGAAAGCTTCTAATCTCTTGTTTTTCCCCCCTCTCCCTCCTTTTTGTTGGCCTCTTTGAGTGCTTTTATCATGTTGATTCTGAATTCTTTGACAAATAAATCATTTCTTCCAAGTCATCCATGTTGGTTTCTGCATGTTATTTATCCTTTGGTGGTGAATTGTTTTTCTTAGGGCTTGCTTGAATATCCTCCTTCATGCTTGCTCTATGTATTGAGTAACTACTGCTCTAGTATTAGATGGCATGTTGAAGCCTATCTAGTTGTGGTTAATTCTACCTTTGTGCTTTTGCTGCTGTGGTGATTATATCTTGTTCCCATTGGCTATTTTGGGGGACAAGCTATTTTCAGAGAGTGGATGTGGATTTTCAGAGCGTAGATGTGGTTCTGTTGTATTGTCTGTCTTCATTTTTCATTGTTTCCCCTCTTTTAGATTGATGAGTCTTAAATATTTTTTAGTGCCTCCAAGCATCTAGGGCTTGTTGTATAAACCTTTTTAACTGGGGTATCTTGACACTCTTGGCTAGTGAATGTCCTTGGTACTCTAGTCTGCACTGTGCCACACAGCAGCACTGGCACTTCTGGGCTGCTGGGGTGTGAACTCTTCACAGCCAAGTTGTATTTTCTTGGACCAATAAAACTCAGTCTGCACCTAGCCAGTAAAACTCAATCCGCACCTAAGTCTGAGCCCCACTGGACTGTTGGGGTGTGAGCTCATTGCCTCCAAGTTGTCTTTCCCTGGGCCAATAAAACTCAATCTGCACCTACCCTAAATGGCAGTTACAAAGCTCGCAGCCCCACTATCTCTCAGGTATTTTACCTTGCCAACTGGAAGTAGTTCAGTATGGCAGAGCCCTCACCTGAGCCCACTGGGCTGCTGGGGTGTGGGCTCTTTGCAGCCAAGTTTGTATTTCCCTTAATGTTTTATTTTAAAGAAAGAGATTTGTATAATTATCAAACCATCACACTGCTTTACTCCCAGAATATGTTGCACAAACTATAAACATCAACAAAAATATTTGGGCATTTAAAGAGGTTCCAAATGCAAGGTGAAGAGGAGCAGGTGTGTCTTCCACAACATAGGGGTTCCCCAGTGCAGAACTATGTTGACTCTAGCCAAAGTGACCAGATGCTTCCCATAATGTCTCAGAGCACTAAGCTGACAATACTCACTGCTCTACTCAACAAATTCTTAGAACTTTTTAGCTTATTTTTTAATGTCTATTGCTAATTAGCATAGATATTCTTGGAATGATCTGTAATGTTATTTCCCAGAATATTCCAAGAACTTTTCCAGATTTTAGCAACAAGATCATCACACAAGCTTTAGCATAGATATGCACTTAAAAAAGAGGTCATGTTTGCTTTTTAAAAAAATGTATTTTCTGACATTGTTGTTCATTGTTGTATAGCATTTTATTTCTCTGCTCAGGTGTAATCCCTGAATTTCTCTCACTACCATATCACAGGTGAACCATAATCCATTGTGCTCTTCCCTCCCATTTTAACCTATCTTCCTCCTCCTCCCCCATGTTGTATGCTGCAGATCTATGTCAGCGTATAAGTTTTGCCTCTTTTCTCATTTTTTTTGCATTTTTCTATATTCCACATATAAGTTAAACCAGCCACTAATTATCTTTTTTTTCTGACTTGTTTCACTACCATTCATTGTTTCTAGCTTTGATATTGTTGCTGTGAGTGGTATGCATCTAATATTTTTAATTACTGTAGTATTCTACTGCACATATATAGCGCAGTTTTTTGATCCATTCACTTATGCAGGGCATTTAGATTGTATACTCCTCTTAGCTATTGTAGTGCTAGAGTAGACAGATGAATGTAGGTTCCCTTCAAATAAGTATTTTTTGTTCTTTGAGTAGAGTTTAAGGATTAGAATTACTGTGCCATGTGGTAGATCCATTTCTCAGTATCTTGAGGACTCTCCACACATATTTCTACTGTAGTTGGACCATTTTATATGCCCACCAAAGGTGTAATAGTGATCTGCTTTCTACCATCCTCACTAGCTTTTGTTATTTCAAGTTTGTTAAATATGTTCCAGTCTCACTGGTGTGAACAAGTATCTCATTGTGGCTTTCATTTGCATTTTCTCTGAATATTAGAGATGCTGAACATTTTTTCCAAGCTCCTTTGCCATTTGCTTTTCTTCTTTGGAGAAGTGTCTTTTTAACTCTTCTGCCCATGTTTTGGGCAAGGTTATTTCTTTTTGTTGACTTGTGTGAGTTTTTTGTGGCTTTGATATTAGTCACTTATCAGTTGTATGGTGTCCAAATATTTTCTCCCAGCCAGTAGGATGACTCTTTGTTTTGGTTACCATCTCTTTCACATTTTAGAAGTTTTATAGTATGAGTTTGTCCCAGCTGTTTACTCTCTTATTTTGTTGCTTCAGGCTGTGACCTCAAATATGTTTCTGAGACTTATGCTTCTGTGTTTTGCCTATGTTCTCCTTTATGTGTTCTGGGTCTTACACAAATTCTTTTTCTGCATTTCGAGTTGATTTTAGGTGTGGCATGAGAGTGTAATCTAGTTTCTTTGCTTTGCTTTTTTTTTTTTTGCATGTGACAGTCCAGTTTTTTCAGAACCATTTGAAGAAAATTTTCTTATTCCAGTGTATATTTTTGCTCTTTTGCCATAGATAAATTGACCATATATGTATAGTATTATTTCTAGACTTAATTAGTCTATTCATCTGTAGTTATTTTTGCTCCAATATTATACTGTTTTTATAATTATGAGTTTGTAGTATATTTGAAGTCTGCAATGATAGCAAGATAACATGGTTGTTCTTGAAATGTAAGCACAAGCAGTGTTTTCAAAGAATATTGAGGATCAATGTAGAAAAATAGAGAAGGGTATATGAAAATGTATTTGGAATAAACAAGGTATATTGAAAAGATGGAAATAGCTTTGGGGTCCTACATTTTGTTTTGAATCTTCCAAGACAGGTTTTGGGTCAAATATTTGATGCCTATAGTTTATTTAGGTGATAATCCTAGGAGGCTCTTTTTACATTTGTGTGAGGTTGTAAAAGATGAAATCCCATTGTGGCAATTGAGTAGTGAGACATCTAAGGATACTTGAGACACAGGAGAAATGTCCAAAGCTGCCTCCCACAGGGAAGATGAAGTTGGGGGTTTCATGCAACAAACCCTGTTTGTCTGTAGTCAAAGATGAATCGGGAGTTGTCAGCTTCCTTGCTTGTCCCTGTACCCTGTGGGTAGGCTAAGCCGATTCTTGTAAAGTGATGAACCCTGGCTCAAAGAAATAAAAGTAATAGAGTTGATAGTCAGTATTCTTGAGAGATGTCAAAAAAAACTGTAAAATAACCCTGTAGGTGGACTGCATGTAATGAACATTGTACTCAGGGATATAAATAATATAGAAAATGGATGAAGGAATTTTATTTCTAGAGTGAGTCAGAAGAATTGATGAATGTAAACTAACCAGTAGGCGTGAGTTCTAGTGTGTGTGCAGAGGCCTGACTTGTTGGAAAGAGGACTGCAGCTCCATTTCTTCTTTCATTGACCCAGGATGGATACAGAAGGGGAAAACCTCACCCTGGTGTCTGAATTCCTCCTACTGGGTATCTCAGAGGACCCCAAGCAACAACAGCTGCTGTTCATACTCTTTTTAATTATGTACCTGGCCACAGGGTTGGGGAACCTGCTCATCATCCTGGCCATTGCTACTGACAACCGACTCCACAACCCCATGTACTTCTTCCTGGCCAACCTGGCCCTTGTGGATATTTGCTTCACAACAACCACCGTCCCCAAGATGCTGGTCAATCATGTTTCTGGGCAGAAAGGAATTCCTTTTGCTGGATGCCTGACACAGACATTCTTTTTTGTGTGGTTTGGTACCATAGACTGCTTTCTACTGGGTGCCATGGCCTATGACCGCTATGCAGCCATCTGTCACCCTTTGCACTATGCCACATCTGTGACACCACAGGTTTGTATCCTCTTGGTAACAACATCCTGGATTGCATCCTTTGGAAATGCCCTAACTCAAACATTATTACTGACCCGGCTCTCATTCTGCAACCACAACCAGATCCACCATTTCTTCTGTGACCTCAGTCCTCTGCTAAAACTAGCATGTTCAGACACCTTCATAAACAATATGGTGCTATACACGATGGGATCTATGCCTGTTATGATCCCTTTTATGGGCATCTTGGTTTCCTACATGCTTATATTCACTGCTGTGATGAGGATCCCATCCATAAAAGGCAAGCAGAAGGCTTTCTCCACCTGTGGCTCTCATCTTGCTGTTGTGTCTCTGTTCTATGGGACACTCATTGCGGTTTATTTCACTCCCACATCTTCCCACACAGCCCAGAAGGACACAGTCTCTGCAGTGATGTACACTGTGGTCACTCCCATGCTGAATCCCTTCATCTACAGCTTTCGTAACAATGACATGAAGAATGCATTGGGTGCCCTCTTCAGCAGGAAGTCAACTTTCAGTCCATAACCGTATCATTGGGATGTTTGTATTCAAATACAGAGACCTACACTATCTAATCCTTATGTATTATATGCTGTATTCAATCCAGTTATTATTTACTTCATTCTTTTAGTAACTCTTTATTGGGCATCTATTCCATTTTAATGACTCATTCCATTTTAATGACTCCTATAGTCTTCTCTTTCAGAGAAGAAATAAAATCCCTGATATTATGGTATTCAAGTGAAGTCATTGGAACATATAATGCTAGTTGGAAGTGCCCTGGAAGTTGTAGCCCAGGAATTAAGTGCCACTTGGGTTTATGGTAAGGTTCAGACTCTAATTCCTTCTATTAACAGGTACCACATTCAAAGTTCTTTGCAACAGAGGGTTTTAAGGCTGGTTTAATTTAATTTGTGTCAATGACATTTGTAGTCCTTATTTCCTTGGACTATTACCAACTAATTTTCATGTTAAATGATAATGTTAAACAAAAGATTAAAGCCTTATTAATGTTCTTTAGAAGTGGGGAAAAGACATTTTTGGCTTTTCCACTAATATGATTTTGTTGAGTCATCACTTTCTTGTAACTCCATGAGACAAGAAACAAAGAACTAAGCAACTCAAAGTAGCTTCTTGCTGTTATTGATCACTTCCAGAAGCAGTGTCAGGACATATAATATGTCTTATAAGTTATAATGTAGGAAGGTATTTCCAAATTATTTTCCTTTGTTAATAACTGATTTGCAGTATTTGTTAGTTTTCCACTAGTACCACTTCTGGCTACCTATTTATATATTACTTTAGAGGAATAGAATATTTGCTCCTTAGTTATCTAGTGCTTCTGTAGCAAAATACCACAGATTTAATGGCACAAAAGTTAAAAGAGTGAAATACTATGTACTATGGTATACACATGACTGTCAGCAAGATGATTTCCAATGATTAATGAACAAATGTTTTATTTAAATGTGTACCATGAGAATCATAACTAGTATCTCAAGCTTGTGCTAAATTGAGGTGACAGCATTATGGACACAATGCTGGTGCATAACACTATATGTGTTTTAAAGATAGACACACACTTCTAAGATATAAGTTATCACACCATGTTCACCACAAAAACACCAGTTATCCTCTACTAACATTCACTGGCTTTGCCTATCCTCCCCAACTACCACTCACTTTATAGAAGCCTAGAACTCCAGAGTTCTAGAGCTTTTGCTGGTTTAGTTTTTCACCTTTGTTTCTCTATATCTCATATCTCAATGAAATAATTCAATATTTTTCTTTCTCTTTTGACTTACTTTATTTAGTATAATCCCCTCTATCCCATACATGATGTTAGAAGCACAAGTATTCATATTTTTGTAGTAGAGTAGTATTTCATTGAGTTCATATACCACATCTTCAGCCAGAGTTATTTGAAATTTTTTAAATGGAAATAACTTCAGGGCACATATTGTCATAAACAGCAGAGACTGAATGGCGCAATCAATGCTCATATGTTATCAGCATTTGTGGAGGCTGAAATTGGATACTGGGTGCTAATATAGTTGGATTCTGGAGAGGATCCTTTTCTAGTTACAGATACTGTCTTCCTGCTGTGAGCTTACAGGGTCAGAGAGAACACATTCTCCAGTGTCTCTTTTAATAAAAGCAGAAGTATATTCACAGGGTGCCAACCTCGTGTCCTGATTATTTCCCGAAGACTCCATCTGCAAATACCATCACTTTGGGAATCAGGGTTCAAAACGTGAATTTGAAAGGGGACACAAATATTCAGTTCATAAAAGTCACTCAATTGCAGCTAAATAACTAAGAGTAAAAGAATAAGGTAAGGTAAGAAAAAAGGAAGTGGAGTGTCTCTACCCCATGCATGCTAGTAAGGCCAGGTAGAACGCTAGAGTCTCCCCTTTATGTAACTTTAACAAAATGCCCCGTGGAGTGAGAAAAGACCAACTAGGGAACCAACAGCAAGGTCCAAGTTGGTGTGGTGAGACCTGGACTCTGTGTCCCTTCAGCTATGATGGCTAACCTTTCTCCCCACTGTGGGGTGTCAGAGAGCCAAGTAGGATGTCAGAAATAAGGTCACCACCCTACCACAGGCCAGTGGGGACTACACAGAGTTTTGAGGTCTCCTTCGGCATAATAAGGAATCCCTAATTTCATTCCTAGGGAAAGCAAAATTAGAATTTCTCCCATCAATGCAGTCAACGTCAATATTTCCAGATCCATACCGAAGCTGTTTCAGAGAAAGTCAACCAGTACAAAAAGGTAGATAAAATTCAAAATATCAAACATGGTTTATAAATGATGTTGATTGACAACCAGTTATTATGTTGAGAGCTAATAGTATCCTACCAAATGAAAGTATCCTTCCAAATGTCAAAAAACAAATGACAGATACTAGTATATCTGATAGCAGTTTCAAGGATCCCATGATTAAAATACTCTAACAGTAATTGCAGTACTCTTGAAACAAATGAGCATAAAAGAAAATGGCAACATTTGAATAGAAGATAAAATAAAAATACAAATGCAAATGTTAGAAGTAAAAAATGTAAAAATTGGAATAAAGTGCTCAAGAAAGTGAATTTAACAGAGAAATGTCAGGAAATAAAGAAACAATATGTAAACTAGAAGTTAAAACAATAAGAATGGCTCGGTGAATTCTGTGGAAGAGAAATAGATTGACAAAAATAAACTAAGCCTCAACAGACTCTGGGACTATTAAAAAAAATTGATATTTGTGTAAGTTCTATCTCAGAAGGAGGATGAGAATGAAACCCAAAGATATATTGGAGGAAATAATGGCTAAAACCTCCACAAATGTGGGAAGAACAATAAACCTGATGATGGCTATGAATAAACACAAATAGAATAAACCACAAAAATGTTACCCAACCTACAAAAGGAAAATCAGTTACAATGACAATTGAGTTCTCCCCAGAAAACTGAGGTCAGAATGAAAGAACACAATAGTTTCTTTTGTTGGTGTCCAGGAGAGCTAGTCTGCACCCAGGGGGAAAGAGGACATAGTTTGAAAACAAAATAGTTATGTTGCAAGGGCCAAACACAGGCCAACAGCTTACAACAAGAGGAGTTGGAGTGACCAGAGGGGGAAAGGAGAGGAAAGGGAGGGTGTGGTGCAGAATAAGAGGTACAATACACCATGCAAAAAATGACCCATATTGTATAATAATTATAAAATAAAAAAATTTTTAAATGAATGAGCACAATAATTTTTCAGATTTGAAGGAAAAGAACCTTCAACTTGGAATCATATGTCTAGAAAAATAAACTTGGGGACAAAAGTTGGCTCTGAGACATTCTTAAATGCATGAATGCTAAGAAAGTTTTCTGCCAGGATACATATTCTAAAAATTGAAACTAATGGTAGTTCTCTGAAAGCAACAAAAATTATATCTTTTAAGGAACCTAGGAACATCAAGAAGAAAGAAGCTTGTGAGGAAAACAGAAATAAATGCTTTCAATTTCCATCTCTCCTTAAGTCTCCTAAACAAATTATGTTTGATGAGTGATGCAACTGTAATGTGTAACAAGTGATGCAAAACCTAACTGGTTGTAAATATACATAGAGGAAATATTTAAGACAATAGTATGCAAAACAAAGTTGAGGGAAAATAAGATTGATATACTTCAAACTGATAAAATAAATTTTCTGAAACAGTACAAAAACTGAGTATAAAAAGCAGTATAAAAATCAGTACAAAAGCACAAGTATATAAACAGGACTAAAGAGGGTTAAGGGGCAGTGAGCGGGACTCCTTCAATGGATTCTCACCCACATGCAAACTTGCAAGAACTTTCAGTCCCAGGTTCCAAAGACAACAGGGTTCATCTAAGAAACAGGAGATTGGGGGAAGAAAAGAGTTCTTAAGACCACAAGTGGCCAGTTGATTCACCCCCATATAGCTTTCTGCAATGTTCAGAACTCTCACACAAACGCTGCTCATGAAAGATGAACTGACACTGCAGCAACCTACAGCAGAAGTCCAAAGGCTGTGCTGTCCACTGGACTGAACAGTACCAGGAGGTGGTGCCAGAGAACCAGAGGGTACGGTTGTCTCTTCAAAATGCTGGATCAAGCCCTACAATTCTCCTTGCAGATTTCAGAGGCAGGGCCAGAGGTACATGCGCAGCTTATGGAGCTCTGTGAAGGCTTGTGGAGGTGTGAAGGGCTACAAAGTTTTTGAAGGCCTACAAAGGTCTGGTGAAGTCCATGGAAGATGATTACCCAGTGTCTCACTCTCACTTTCTAGAGAGAGAGAGAGAGAGAGAGAGAGTTTTCCAGCACAATATTCCTTCTTTGAGCACTGGGAGCAGAATGAATGAGTCTGGCTCTTGTTCACAGTGCCCCACCTTTGAAGCTTGGTTTGACCATTTGCAATCCTAAGTGTTTGATTGAACCTTAAGTACCTATCAGCTCTTTTTCCATTTTCCAATCTCATTAAATAGTTTTAGGACTTGAATCTGCATGATCCACTCAGTCACAATTGATTGGTCAATTTTAGAGTCCTAGAGACAGTGTAAGGGGGGAAAGGGGAGCCCTGTCTACATTCAGCCTCACAGGAGCTGGGGGAGGAGAAATGTGCACAGACAACTGGCTGAGGAAACTAGCTCAATAAAGTTGGCTTGCCCTGCATCCTACAGAGGCTGTGAGGACTGGGTTATAATTCAGGAGAAAAAAGATCTTCAGATTCTAGAATGACATTATTTTATTATAGCATTGTTGTGAAAAATGTCATGAATGATGTTGATGAAATGATGTTATTTGAGAGCTTTGATAATGCTGTTTCACTGCCATTGTATGTTCCAAGAACTATGATGGAATTAAGTAAGAGATGGAGTAATAAAACAACGTGAAAAAACTAACAATTCTTGATCTTTCATGATGTCATGTTACTCAATTGCATATATAGAGAATCTATGAAAAAATAAAATGAGGACCGTGAATATAGAGAGAGAAATGGAGTAAAAAAACATTGCAGAAAAGTTTAATAATTGGTGAAAGTAGAAGGGTGCAAAGGACCTCTTTGTGATGATTTTGGCACTCTTCATGCACTCAGAAATTAATTTTATATTATTACATTGTCATTCAAAATTATAATATAAATAACTATTTCTCAAGCAGATACCACCTTATAGGTCTATAATATACCAATCTAAGCAAACTGAACATTCTAAAATATACCACTTACTAAATGTGAGGATTACTCACCAAACAAACTTAGAAATAAAATAAACAAAAGAACAGAAAATATCTGCTGCAGACAGAGAAGTAGGAAAGTAAGGTACTGTCAGCAGGGAGAGACATTCCTTCTTACTTGAAGTGTGTGTTTTGTGGAGACAGGACAGCTATGAGAAAAGATGAGGAAGTGCACGCTGATTTTTCTGCAGGCGCTGGTAGAGCAGATCCTGCATCATCACAGATGTTTTTCCCAGTCTGGACAATGGGGTGCTATGCATAACCACATCTGTGGGTTTCAGAGTCCTAGATTGCTTCAAGATCAGGAAGTAAGCATAAAAGTCAGGAATTTGAAAATATATACGCAGTTTTGAAAATCTATAGAACTTTGAATAAAATATCATAACTAACAGTGTCTAATTGACTGTGATCTTGAGATATTATGTCACATGAAAGAAGTCAGAAAGAAAGATGAACACATGATTTTCACTATATGTGAACATAAGGGAGATAAGCAAGAAATGAGATATAATAAAACAAAAGAAAAATATTATATCCTGACAACAAAATTGTCATTTCCAGAGAGTAAAGAGGAGGCAAGTGTGTAGAAAAGGTAAGGAGGTCAATTGTGAGAAGATGGAAATTTGACTTTCGGAAGAGATTGTAATAGACTAGGTAGAGATGGCATAGTATTGGACTTGTACACCTGAATGTGATAAAATATTAAAAAACTATATTGAACTTAACAGTCAATTTCATGTACTATGACTCTCACTCAAAGACATGTAAAAACAACAAAATTGTAGCATATTACTGAGCAATGAGCCACCAAGATGCCAATGATAGGCAGGCTTAGCAGAGCTGGGAGGTCCCCTGAAGACATAGAGCCTCACCACACAGAGATCAGCAGCACAGGAGAAGCCCAGAACTAATCCCCCAGCCACTCCCCCAAAGAGGCAGGCTCAGCAGCAACAACCTGTAGAACAGGCAATTAACATGAGCCCTAATAAGTCATAAGGGACTGAGTCCAAATAGTTAGAATGAAGAATAAATTGCCAGGTCCTCAGGAACCTCCTATGAAACCAAGGGCCTGCCTCTCATCCTGGGATGTTCTCCCATCAAGAACTTACTCACCTTCCTCAAGATCTCTCCCTCACCCAGAGGGGTTACTTTCACAGGTCAGTGGGGAGAGAGGGAAGCCAGATGCAGGGAACGTGGACAGGCAATAAGAACAAATAGAGCTGCTGTGTGGCTTTGGGGAAGATACCTGGCCTCTCTGAACTCAGTTCACTTGTCTATAGAATAAAATCAAACCTAAATGGCAGCACACTTTGGGTGTAAGTGTGCTGACAAGTTCCAGCTTGTGGGTCTTGCATGGCAGAGTATTTTAAGCTCTTTGCAACAAGAGATACAATGACATACTTGGTACCATTTGATTTCATGGTGTACCCCTCTGTACTTGGGTATATATGGGTAATAGATGTATTTATCTATTTATCTATGTATTTATCTATTTATCTATCTAATTTTATCTTTTTATAACAAGGTCTTATGAAAGTTGTGGGAGTGTGGGAAGGCAATGCATCATTGCCTAAGTAGGTAGAAGGTGGGGTGGACTCTGGTACAGCCACATTGCTAACTTTCTCCCTGGGTGAGTCTTGTCCTGTGCACCAGTCTTTGTTACTGCTTCATGTTTCAGGGTTGCATATCAGCATGGGGCGGGGGGCTACTGATTTCCTCTCTGACAGGCTTCCTTATGGTGAAGGGGACAAACGAGGCATTGTAGCTCAGTGCACTATTGTCACAAACTAACATATCAGGGCCCAGTATTGTGCTGAGCCTTCTCTCCTCTGTGGTGGGGCAGGATACGGGCATCCACTCTTCTCTGTTCTTCCTTCTGTCCCACTTCCTGGTCTGCAGATAGGTCTGGTGGTCTCATCTCCACTGTCCTGGTCCTAGCACATCCACCAGCCCCAAGCCACTCACCTTCAGATACACAAACATGGGTGATAAACAGAGAAGCTCTAATAGAGGTTTGCATTTTGTATAGCATGTAGTTTCAAGGGGAGGAACGATGTGGTCCCTTACTCTGCTGTTGTTGACATGTTGACATCACTCTACAAACTTTATTTGAGCCCAAAATGAATAAAACCAGATTGCCATTCAAGTGAAATAGTAAAGTATAATATTTCCAACTTCCTGAATAGCTTTTGAGCACCACTTATATCAACATTTTTATTGATTTTAATATTAGACATATTGATTACCTACCTAAGCCATGCTTTTTCTTCTTTTCTTTTTTTAATTGTCTATTATGAATACCTTCACTGAATATGAAACATATTTGAGTCATTGTTTTTGATTTCTTCAGATGAAGACCTCCATGGCAATTGCACTATTGTAAACCTGTTCATTATTAATATTTTATCATTTTATGGTTTTGCCTTCATGCTTTGCATGGAGAATCTTAAGTATTTTTTACTTTGAAAAAGGTTCCTCATTGCAAAAATAAAATGGTAATACAGTAAATCTTAGCACTAAACTGCTCCAGCTGCTCTGCCTTCCTCAAGTATCAGCTTTACTAGGACTACGATGGCTATATGTATAGGTGAATCCTTATTCACCCACAAACTCAGAGAGCATCTCACAGCATTAAAAAAGGTACTAAAAGCTTTCACAACTTGGTTCCTTTTGATTCTGTGTTTATAATGTTTTGTTTTTTAAAACAAATTTAATGTTTTCTTTTAAACAAAGGAATTAAATTATCAAACATATACAGACTTTTACCCCCCAAATACATTGCAGAAACAGTATAAATCAACATAAATATTAGCTAGTAAAAGGAAGTGGAAATGGAGGTTAATAGGAGCAGGTGTGTCCTCCACAGCACAGAGGGCTCCATGGCGCAGAGCCACACTGACTATGGTCAAAGGCTTAAGATGCTTCTCAAGATGTCTAGCGCACTGATGCAGCAAGACTAACTGTTCTTCTCAATAATTATTTTGAAATTATTACTTTATTTTTGAATTTTATTGCTAATTAATATAAATATCCCTGAAAAGTGTTATAATGGTATTTCCTAGAATACTTCAAGAGTTTTTCCAGGTATTAGCAACAGGGCAATCGAACAAGTACACACAGGTTTTATCCTAGATGTGCGCTTGACGTAAGAGGTCACATATGCTCTTGACATGGAAGCAAGAGCTTTTCAAAGAATAGTAAGAATCAATGTAGAGAAACAGAGAGGGGTATCTGAAAGGGTAATTGTAATGAAAAGATATATATAAAATTGGAAATATCTTGGAGTTCTTCATCTTGTTTTGAATCTCCCCATGATAGGTGCTGATAATTGCTTGACGCAAATAGTTAATTTAGATGTTTATCTTACGAGGTTCATCAAACATTTGTGTGAGGTTGTAGAAGAATAAATCCCACTTGGGACAGTTGTGAGTGAGATGTCTAAGGATTCCTGAGACACAGAGAAATGCCCAGAACTGCCTTTGTCAGGAGGGGTGAAGTTAAAGTGTTCATGCAACAATCCCTTTTTCTCTGTAGCCAGAGATGAATATGGGGGCTTTCAGTGCCCTACATTTTTACATACCCTGTGTGTAGGCTGGACCTGTGCCTGTGGAGATAATGAAACCTGAGGCATAGAGGTAAAAGTGGTGGAGTTGATAAGTAGCAAGCTTCAGAGATGTCCATGAAACTGCAAGGTCATCCTGCTGGTGGACTGTGTGCAATGAACATTGAGCTCAGGGTGGAAATGACAGAAATTTTTGAAGGAATTTATTTATAGAGTAAATAAGAATTGATGAATGTGAACTAGCCAGTAGGGATGAGATCCAGTGTGTGGCAGAGGTTTGACTTGTTAGGAAAAAGACTGCTGCATTTCTTCTCTCATTGACCCAGGATGGCCACTGAGAGGAAAAACTACACCCTGATATCTGAATTCCTTCTCCTGGGTATCTCAGAGGACCCCAAGCAACAACAGCTGCTGTTCATACTCTTTTTAATTATGTACCTGGCCACAGGGTTGGGGAACCTGCTCATCATCCTGGCCATTGTTACCGACAACCGACTCCACAACCCCATGTACTTCTTCCTGGCCAACCTGGCCCTTGTGGATATTTGCTTCACGACAACCACCGTCCCCAAGATGCTGGTCAATCATGCCACAGGGCACAAAGGGATCTCCTATGCTGGCTGCCTGACACAGACATTCTTTTTTGCTTGGTTTGGTACCATAGACTGTTTCCTACTGGGTGCCATGGCTTATGACCGCTATGTAGCCATCTGTCACCCTCTGCATTATGCCACATCTGTGACACCACAGGTCTGTATATTCCTGGTGGGAGGTTCCTGGACCATATCCTTTGGAAATGCCCTAACCCATGTGCTATTATTGACCCGACTTTCATTCTGCAACCACAACCAGATCCACCATTTCTTCTGTGAACTTGGTCCTCTCATAAAGCTGGCCTGCTCAGACACCTTCATAAACAATATAGTGCTATATACTCAGGGTTCATTGCCTGTCATGATCCCATTTATGGGTATCTTGGTCTCCTACATGCTCATCTTTGCTGCTGTGATGAGGATCCCATCCACAAAAGGGAAACAGAAGGCTTTCTCCACCTGTGGCTCTCATCTCTCTGTGGTGTCTCTGTTCTATGGGACACTCATTGCAGTTTATTTCACTCCCACATCTTCCCACACAGCCCAGAAGGACACAGTCTCTGCAGTGATGTACACCGTGGTCACTCCCATGCTGAATCCCTTCATCTACAGCTTTCGCAACAAAGACATGAAGGGCGCTTTGGGAGCTCTCTTTAGCAGGAAGCCAATTTTCACTCCATGAACACAGAAAGGGCTCATCTGTATCCAAAAACAAAGTCCTGCACTGCCCTAATCTTAGCTGTAACTTATTTTGTGCGGCATTCAGTTCATTTATTCTTTACTTCATTCTTCTAACAGCTGGTTATTGAGCATTTCAATGACTGTTATAAGTTCTGAGACTTTTAGATAGCAAAGAAAATTATTAACTGTGGCTTTCACACTGAAGTCATAACAGCATGTTATGACTAGTAGGAAGTGCCTTGAAAACTGTAGACCAGGATTCAAGTCCCATTTAAGTTTAGGTTCAGATTTAGTCCCTTCTATTAGCAGAAATCATTTTCAATGTACTTTTCTACACAGAGTTATTTCATTGGTCAAATTTAACTGTGCCAATAATATTTGCTGTGCTTGTTCATTGAACTACACCATCTTTTTCATTATCAATTAATTGTTTGTGATATGGTAGCCTTGAACATAAGATAATAACCTTACTTATGCTTTTATTTTTTGTGGGGTAGGGGGACTGTTGGCTTTCCGCTGATGTGATGTTTCTGACTCATCACTTTCTTTTAATTCCGTGAGATAAGCAACAGAAAACAGCCAACTCACAGTAGCTCCTTGCTTTATTGATCACTTCTAAAAGTATTCTCAAGACATATGATATATTTTATAAATTATAGCAATGAATGTTATGTCCAAATTCTTTTCCTTTTCTGATAACTAGTTTGTGATATTTGTGATTTCACTGCTAGTAATTAATGTAACTAGCTTTTCATTTTTGTGATCACAGCACCCCATTTCTGGCTACCTATTTATGTATTATTTTAAAAGAATAGTTTATTTCCTATTGAATAAACTAGTGCTTCTGAAGCAAAATATAACAAATTTAGTGTTATAGTGCTAAACATAGAAGTGTAATACTGTGGTATATACATAATGTCAGCACAATGATATTCAACTAAATATTTTATTTAAAAGTATATCATGAGAATACATAACTATTGTTTCAAGCTTTCACTAAGATGAAACTTAAGAATTTATGGCATTTTAAAAATTACATTTATGGATGTGAACCTGATGTGTTATATGTGTGATGTAATGCTATATGTATTTTAGGGATACAAACTCACACCACTATGATGCATGTTATCACACCATTTCCACCACCAAAGCACCAATATCCTCCATCAAAAAGCTGGGGTCCTCTCCCACCAGCTGGTACTCTTATTCTCTCTCTCTGTCTAGTAACCTCAACTTCCAGTCACAATTTGAGATATTTTTTGGTTTAGCATTTTCTATCTTTGTCACTCTATATTCCACACCTAAATAAAATAATCCTATATTTGTCTTTCTCTTTCAACTTATTTCATCTAGCATAATCCTTAAGATCCCATAAATGTCAAGAAATAAAGGAACAATATGAAAACTAAAAATTCATACAATAAGAATGACCCAGTGTATTCTGTGGAAGAGAAATAGATTAACAAAAATAAACTAAGCCCAAACAGACCCTGGGAGTATTAAAAAAAATGATAATTGTGGCTCTAGTATCTCAGAAGAAGGAGGATGAGAATGAGATTGAAAGATATATTTGAGGGAATAATGGCTTAAACCTCCCCAAATGTGGGAAGAACCATAAATCTGTTGAATGATTATGAATGGACACAAATAGAATAAACCACAAAATGTTACCCAACCTACAAGGAAATTCAATTACAATGACAATGGAGTTCTCACCAGAAAACTGAGGTCAGAATGAAAGTGCACAATAATTTTTCAGATTCTGAAGGAAAACAACTTTCAACTTTGAATCTTATCTAGAAAAATAAACTTGGGACCAAAAGTTGGCTCTGAGACATTCTTGAATACATGAAGCTAAGAAAGTTTTCTGCCAGGATACATATTCTAAAAATTGAAGTATATGGTAGTTCTCTGAAAGAAACAAAAATTATATCTTTGAAGGAACCCTGGAACATCAAGAAGAAAGAAGCTTGTGAGGAAAACAGAAATAAATGCTTTCAATTTCCATCTCTCCTTAAGTCTCCTAAACAATTTATGTTTGATGAGTGATGCAAAACTGTAATGTAGCTGATTTTTCTGCAGCCCCTCTTTGGAGCTGACCCTGGACTATCACAGATGTTTTTCTCAGTCTGTACACTGGGTACGCTAATCATCTCCATTCCTGTTGGTTTCAGATTTCTTTTTCTTTTTCTCCTTTTTTTATCTTTTATTGTTTGCACTTATATATTTAAATACATATATAAATATATATTACATCATTGTCTACCCCAATGCTCTCCCATCACCTTACCACCAGTGCACCATCTTAGTCTTTTGTGATCTCCTCCACCATCGTTCTGTCCCTCCTCCCCCTCTTTTGTTCTATGTTTTAGTTTTGTGGGCAGTTTTCAGTTTTTCTTAAGCATTTGTTTGTTTGTTTTTGCTATATCTCTCAAATAAGTGACACCATCCCATATTTCTCTTTTTCTTTTTGTTTCCTCTAAGATGATTCCTTTTAGCTCCATCCATGTTCCTGAAAATGACATAGGTTTGTCTTCTTCGAGAGATGAATAATATTCCATTGTGTAAATATACCACATCTATTTCAGCCATTAGTCCTTTTGGGGGCATTAGAATTGTGTCCATATCTTAAATAAATGTAAATAATGCTGCAATAAACATGTGAGAACAGGAGTCCCTATGAATGAGTGGTTTTGTGTCTTTTGGGTAGATTCCCAGTAGTGGGGTTGTTGGGTCTAATGGGAGATCCACTTTCAGTTGTTTGAGGGTCCTCCACACACCCTTTCATAGTGGTCGTACCAGTTTGCACTCTCACCAACAGTGTAAAAGTGTTCCTTTTTCTCCACATCCATGCCAACACTTGTTGTTGCCTGTTTTTTTTTTTTTAATATGGATCATTCTTACTGGTGTAAGATGGGATCTCAGTGTGGTTTTGATTTGCATTTCCCTGATTATTTTAGTGATGTGGAATTTTCTTTCATATGCCTATTAATCATCTGTATTTCCTCTTTGGAGAAGTGTCTCTTCAGTTCTTCTCCCCATTTTTTGACTGGGCTTTATGCTTTGTTTTTGTTGAGTTGTAGGAGCTCTTTGTGGATCTTTGTTATCAGACCCTTATCACTTGTATGGAGGGCAAAAATTTTCTCCCATTTGGTTGGGTTTCTTTTTTTTTTTTTT